>ARYC01001337.1:0-22292 GCA_000711775.1 Oxytricha trifallax | reverse complement strand
TTAAAATCGTTTAATTTAATGATCAAAACCAATTAAAAATAAGCAATCTATATCAACCAATTAATATTAAATCCCAATAATTTAATAAGTTAACAATAACAAGATGTAGTCAGAATAAATTAACAACAATAACCCTCATGACTTCAATTAAACCAACACTCATGAAGATCATAACAACACATAGATTGGAGATTACACCCCTGATGTACAATCTGATACATACGGTATTATATAAATAACAAATTACAATGTAACTTATAAATATAAATAATAATTACATATTAATAAATGTAATTATGTAATATGCCATAGAAAAATAAGAAAAAGAGCAATCTATATCAATATAACCTAAATTAAATTAAATATATTGTTAAATAATCATAATTCATGAATTTTTCCCAAATATTAATATATTAAGGAACTTAAGGTACATAATCATTTAATAATTTTTATTATTTCTTTTTTATTTCTATGTATATATGTTTAAATGAAATAAAATATCAAGAATACAAAAGAAAGTATGGAATAGTTCAATTCTTAGATGTAGCCAATGACTAAACTATGTGAGATTATATTTTTATTTTTATTTACTTATATATATATATATATATATATATATATAATATTATTATTATTATTATTATTATTTTAGTATTTGATAGAAGGTTTAGCTGAAAGACTACCGAAACAAGATGGACCAATTAGAAATTAAGACTTTGAGGATGATGCAGCATGTTTGTAAATTGAGACTGGACTCTCAAGTTATGATCTTTTTGAGGCTTTTCAAGAACTTTGTAGTCAATGATTAAGACATTTAAATTTAAATGGGAAAACATAAAAATTTATATAAATTTCTCCTCAACTTATACTATAAATTTGAATTAGAAATACTTCTACCCCCCACAATAAAATTGAAAAGAACTCAGATGAATTGAGCCACAACTACTTGTTTGACACAATCTTCAATATATTCCAATTTTCCAATGAAAATAAAAATGAAAATGAACAAAAAAAAAGTAAAAATGAATTGAAAATCACTCTGGCAAGAATATTCAAGCGACTTGATAAAAATAGTATTAATAAGTAGGAGTCAGAGTTTAAAAATTTAGGTGAAATTAATTATAGAAAATGATTAAAATATTGAATTAATTATTAATAAAAATATTATAATTTGATTAGTCAAAGTAGTATAGGCTTGAATTGGAGAAGCTTGATGACTATATTGATAAAAGCCCGCTATTATTGAAGTGAAATTAAAATTTAAATGTTTATAAATTAATAAGATATAGTGGCAAATTATTTATTTGGGGCAATATCTAATTTTTTTAATAATTAATTTCAACAATCTATTTAAATTTAAGTGATAGATACTCTATATATAAAAAAGATTTGTAAAAAATAAAATAAGGAGAATAAGTTTTTTTAACATAGAGAATTTTCTGTTTTTTAAATCATACTTTTTTAATAATTATTATAAATTTAAAATGATAATTTAGATCTATAAATTTCATTGCAAATTAATTGAAATGGAATAGGTAAATAATCCTTTAAAGTTTCAAAAAATAAAGTTTCTCTATGTTGTTTTATAATCAAAACTCGAAATAAATTAAAATAAACATAAGTAATATTTTAGTAAAAGTTAGACTCTAAAACAATCATTTAAATAAATTCAATCAGGATTTAATTTAATACTCCCCAAAATTATTAATTAATTGTATTCATTTATGGTATTGCTATATTCATCGACAAAAAGGGTTAAATCATAAAAAATTAATTTATTGTATTTATAATCAAGGACGTCAAACCCATTTAAAGTAGTGAAGTGCAAGTTGATTAAAAGGTTAGCGAGTAAAAAGGTTGTAATTTTGTCCTTTATAAGCTTCTCTTGTTCTCCATATTAATTATTAAGCGTAAAATAATAATCTAATTACTTTATTTTACTATTCATTTCAGTAATCACAGTCATTTTCTATTGGCATTGATTATATGAATTATATTTTTGATATTCAAGTAGACCAGAAACAATCAAATAAAAGATGAAGCTGCAAAAGTGCTAGTTATGAATTTTAGGAAAAAATAAATTTTATTCGAAGAAATCGAAAAAGTAGACGTGCTCATGTCTCCCACTGATTAGGAAGAGTATCTGAGTTATAAGTACAAATGCCAAATTATAAATCAATGCATCAATTATATAGTCACATATATTTAATTATTATATTTATATTTTAATCATCAATTTTGGCATGGAATAAATAATATACAATAAAAATTGACATATAACAGCTACGAAAGACTTTACATTTAAGAAAATTAGAAAAAACCAACATCTTTTACACCCAAAACTAAACCAATTAACCCAATTGCAATATATGTAGAAAAATTCAAAGAAACACTTAAGGAATTCATATTGGACATTCAGAAAGCATAAGATAGATAGGCTAGAAGATAGTCATTTTTGAGACATTTAGAGATTCACACTGATTTGATTAATAACTTCATGAGGAAAATTGACATTTATTAAATTAAATAATAATATTTTAATGACTTCTTAAGTGATTTGAATAAATTTTCCAATAGCTACTTAATTAAAATCTTAAATAGTCTAAATCATTATTTTTGATAATATTTTAATAACATTGAGAATGAATAGGATGGTGATTTAAAGAAACTATATAAGGAATGCTTCGATTACATTTCTTATTTCTTCCTAGTGTTTTCATTCAATAACTCTAAAAATCAGAAATCCCTCCTCCCTTACTTAAATTTCCTTATGGACTAGATCGACTTTGAAGTTCCAAATTAAAATCTAATTGCTTCCATTCTTTAGAAAAACAGAAATACCGAAGAGGGGTCTATTTTCATGAACTTTATAAGAAATAATAATTAATCTATGATTTTGCTATATATTACTGATTAAATATATGAGTATTTTAAATATATTAAAATTTCATTTAAACTTTGTATTAAGAAAACTAGAGAAACCTGAATATTTTAAATCAAACATATTAAAACTTCTTAATTTCTATGGGTAAAGAAATAATAAACCTTCATATGCTTATTACTGAATATCATTTAAAATTTACATAATTACCCTTTAATTTAATGACATTTGAAAGTCCAGAAAACAAAGCAATCATATAATTTATTTTAAATCATAAAATTAATATTTTTTAATTTAAATTATACTAAAGGCACTCGTATAGAAAAAAGATTTATTCAGACATCACTTGAAACTCACCCTCTAAGTGAAAAATTTCTTCCCAGAAATACTAAAGTATGAGTAGATGCAAATTAAAATTTGTCATTTTTAATGTTTCTTACGTTTTTAAATATATATAAATTACCGATTAAGTAATTCCTTCTTAGAATCCTTAATATCCATATTCAAGGAAAGTCTAGCTTAAAGATTGGCCTTAATGGAATTAGCTGCAACTGCATTTAATTTGCATTGAATTGTTATATAATTGTGCTAAAAATTCTACTTATTGCACACTCTAAGCTAGGAAACTTATTAAATTAATAAGCTTTATGTTTATTTTACAAAGAGGAAAATGAATTCTATAAAATAATTAAAATATAAAGATGAGTGAAAAATTAATGTTAAAAATAAAATTATGCAATTTATTTAAAATTTGAACTTATATCAGTTCATAGAATACTATATTTATTGAATGATGATAGCACTCCACTCTTAGTGAAACGCCATTATTTTAGACTACTATTTGACGTGTATATTAATGACATCATAGATGTTTTTACACTTTAAACATTTATTTTAAGCAGATTTCTGAATTTTTTATTTCCTTTTTTCCCAACTTTTTATAAATGAAATTTTAATAAAAAACATACTTTATAATGTCTCAAGTATGGACTTAAATGCATAACAACTTTTAAAACTATTAAATAATGTCATGGATAAGGATTTATAAAAATTCGTTATGTTTATTGAGGAATATAAGCAATCAAAGACAAGCATTTAAAATGAAATAGGAGGCAAAAATAAAGACAATGTTATTCATGATTATTTTTGAAAACTAGTGAAATTCAATATCTAATATATAAAATCAGTAGATTTTACTTAAAAAACTTTCTTAAAAACAAAAGCAATATATTTCTTAGATTTTATAAGAATACACGCCACAATAATTTATAAGCATTACTTCTATAAATTATAGAATATTTATAAAAAAGCATTCTAATAACGATATAATCTTCTTGTTTCTGAGTTGTTCAAATTTTTAGAAGTTTCATATATCGATATAAAATTAATTATTAATCATCATTTAAAAAGTATAAGTAAAAAATATAATGTATGCTAAAATCTTTGTTATTTAAAAAAATAGCGTTTTATCTATTTCTTAAATTATTCTTTCTCAAATAAAAATATAAAAAAGATAATTTTAGTAATTTCTTGGAAAATTATAAACTATCGAATTCATTTAATTTTCTTAATTTATAATCTTTTCTATTATTTAATGTATTAATTTATTTGAAAATCGCTAATTTTCTTTTGCTTAACATTCAATTAAATTAAATTTTATAATGATTAACAAGTAAAATGATTAAAATTTGGTGAACTCACTTGTAAACAAGTTTAAAAAAGACGCACATTGGAAATTGCAAGATAAAAACTTATATATCTTAAATTTCTATTTGTCTAGAAATTTTGTATTTTTAAAAACATTTATAATTTTGAAAAATAATTATTTCTAATGTTCAGAATAGATTAGGTTTTTAACATTGTTCAAGCAACGTCAAAACAAAGCAGATGGCTTCTTGCTTTTTAAAAGTATCTTTAAGCTATGCTTTATTATATATTAAATCAGATTTCCATGATATATTTTATTTCAATGCCAAGAAGATCGAAATGTCAAAAGAACTACATAAAATAAGATTATTTATCAGAAGTACTTATTGAATTTTATTGAATTTTTATATCAAATTTAAGCAGCTATAGATGAATTTTCCGAGAAAGCCAGACAGTAGCAAGAATTAAGAAAAAACTTTAAAGACGAAAAAAAGAACAGTGAAAGAAAATCTGACTTTTAACAACACAGAAATATTTAGAGTATCTCAGATGCAAAATCCTCAGAGGAATTAAATTTACTGAATAATTAGCAAAGTTCCTAAAAATCAGGTGATATGTTAGCATAAAAGAGGCTGTTACAAGAATACAATCAGAGCAGATAAAATAATAAAGGAAAGAAAGACAAGTTTCATAAATCTTAATCTTTTAGTGGAAAGATTTATCTTATTGATCTATAGTTAATATTTGCTAGCGAGTTATTTAGTTTAAATACAAATATGAGAATAATCGCTATACTCTTTTTATTTATAATATAAAAAATTTTAGTAAGATTTTTCTATAAATTTATATTAAGCGAGGCATTTAACATCGCACTTTTGCCCTAAGATAAATTTGTATTCGAGGATAATAAATAAAAATAGCATAATGTAGAGCTATAACAATTGGACTATGATATCGCATTTAGATGCTAGCAAGATTTCATAGAATATACCAAGAAATTTGAATAATTCTGCTAAGTTGGAGAAATTAAAGATGAACTTAAGGATTTAATCAATAATTTAAAAGCTATTGTAAGTTTACAAATTTGATTTTAGAGTATTAAAGTTGTTGTCCTCTGTTTTATTTCATAATTATATTTTTTTATAATGAGTTTATCATTATATTAATCTGATTATAGTTCGATAATGCCTTTGAAAACAACAAGACTGAAATTATGGAATTTCTTATTAATAAATTAATAGCTTCGTCGACAGTGACCACAAAATATACTTAATGAAGATCTTAAACATGATCTTATAAGAGTTTATGGAATTGTATTGTAAATAAACTAGTTTATAAATTTTTCTTCTCAAAATGAGTGTTAAGTCTGCGACCTACTGCTTGGTCTAATAAACAATTATAATCAGCATCCATATCATGCTAGATATATATTTAGTGAATCAAACAATAAGGTAACAACTTTTATTAATTCTCATTTTTACTAATTAATCTGTAGATTTAAGAGTAAATCTTGAATCTGTTAAAGAGCAATAAAAAGCAGTACAACTTGCTTGAATTTATATATTTGGAAAAGACTCTTTTAATCGATTCTTGAAGGATATTAAAGAATTCTTGAATCGAAAATTACCTTTCCAATTATATGAATAAATATCTTCAAGCGTGTTGTTACAGAAGCATTTAGATTTTATTCACTAAGTAAAGAGCAAAGCAAGCTAATTGCTTCATTTGCTACTTCAAGCTTCTCATCCTTGTTTATTAGACTATGTTATGAATATAAATATAATATATTTTAACTCATTCATAGTATCTTAGAGCTTCGAGAGTCTTTTCTTATAGACGATTTTGTTCTCAATGGTTTGCGTTTTATATTCGAAATTATCATACAGTTTTAAGGAAAAAATTCATTATTTTGTTATAAGAACTTAAATGTAATACCTAAGACTGTCAGCGCTGTCAATTTTTTATTTATAATAATAAAATATAAAATTTTTTATATTTTTACTGTCAAAGAGTTTGAAGATAAAGAAGTAAGTTCAGAGAGTGAAGAAAATTAAATAAATGGCAATTCATAGTTTATGAAATGCCTGTTCCGCATTGAAACTGCTTAAGAGTGTGAATATAGCATGATTCATTAGAAGTTGGAGTCTGAATTACCATGATATTATTTTTCTTATAGTTCAATAAATTAATGCTAGTCTATCAATTTACCTTTTTGAGGTAACATAGAATTAGACCTATGAATTTTGTTTATTTAGAGACAAGAAATAACGAGTATGAGCTGAATATGAATCTTGGTAAAATACATATTAAAGTTATTATACATATGGTTTGACGCAGACCCCCCCTCCCCCCTCAGCCGAGACCCCTTCATCAACCGAGACCCCCTCCCCCCCTCAAACCGAGAATCCCCTTTTATTATAGTCTTTTTATGAATTTTTTTTTTACTCAGAATAAATTTCTTGCCCTTCGGGCTGATATTACTATCAAAAATAAATTTTGATAAGTTCCTCTACGTCCGTCGACTTTTGTTTAGAACATACTCCCCTTAGGGAAATATTTATAATAAGGTTTAATTTTGACTATCATGATTAATAATATGATTTAATTGATAGACATAAATTTGAATTCAAGATTTTTTTATAACTTAAATCTATTACGCTATACTATATAGTAAAAATTGATATAAAATTTTTTCCTATTATTTTTAACTTCATTTAAATATAAAAACTTTTATTATTATTACTAATTTAGTTAATTACTATTAAAATCTTATCTTAAGCTTAGTTTATTGAAAAATTAAAGACAATTTTTTATGTTTAGGATTACCATTTAAATATATATGATTGAAATAAGATTTTAATAGTAATTAACTAAATTAGTAATAATAATAAAAGTTTTTATATTTAAATGAAGTTAAAAATAATAGGAAAAAATTTTATATCAATTTTTACTATATAGTATAGCGTAATAGATTTAAGTTATAAAAAAATTTTGAATTCAAATTTAGTTTATCAAATTAAATCATATTATTAATCATGATAATCAAAATTAAACCTTATTATAAATATTTCCCTATGGGAGTATGTTCAAAACAAAAGTCGACGGGCATAGTGCAACTTAACAAAATATATTTTTAACAGTAATATCTGTCCGAAGGGCAAGAAAATTATTCTGAGTAAAAAATAAATTCATAAAAAAAAACTATAATAAAAGGGGATTCTCAGTTTGAGGGGGGAGGAGGGAGTCTCGGTTGAAAAGGTGAGGGAGTCTCGGTTGAAGAGGGGAGGGGGGTCTTGTCTGAGGGGGAGAGGGGGGTCTCGGTCAGAACACATATGGTTTACTTTGAGACCCTCCTAGAAAATTAGAGAGCAAGGACAAGCAGTTTCTTATCAAGACAATTTTTACATTTAAAATTTCGACTATGATCACCAACTAGACAAATACCAATTCTATGTGCATGTCTCATATGAATTGTATATTACGAGTATTATAGCATAATTATAAGCCATCAAGATTTAAAGCAAAGTTGTTTACTGATTTGAGCAGTTAAGAAGAAGATGAAGAAGCTATAAATTCAGGGGATACTATTAGGTTATTGCATAAAGAGCTAGATGGGTTTCTTACCATTATTGCATAATTAATTAATAAAAGGCATTGTATTTTTATGTTAAAAATTAAAGTTATTCTATATTTTAGTAAATCAATTTCAGGGGAAAAAATATTCCCTAATAATGACAAAGTTGTAAAAGATTACTCAGAAGCTTTTCCAGATTTTCTATAAGATGAAATAAACTAATTATTTAGAATTAAATAAGATAAAACTTCATCTTAGGAAGAGGGTTTAGGGTACAAATCCTAAAATGAAAATCCATTAAAATATTAAATTTTTGTAGAAAGAGACTAGACTTAGTTGTAAGAGACTAATACTCATTGGGAAATCTAAAAAATTAAGCCATTTTCGGGTGGATCTAGTAATTTAATCTTAATTTTATAACAATAAATATAGTTTTATGGGATGATTGCTATAGAATTAAGCATATTGGAAGTGGGAGATTTCTAGCTACCTCTCAAATGACATGAAAAAATATAATTAAATATTGAACAAGTGATATATACAGGTTTTTCCAAGTTATTCTATTAAATTAAGACTCTTCTTTATTTTTTGATTTATCATCTATAATTGGTTGAGTTTTTTTCTTATCGAAGGGCTTCTCTCTCTAAATGGGACTTACAGTCTTGTAGTAGATCAACTCAATAAGCTTGATTAATATGTGTAGAACACCTTGATCAGCTAAGTAATTTTAAGATATATTCCAATAAAATTCAGTCAAATATTTAATTATATTTTTTTCTCTATATTTAGTCTTCTAATTGTTTAGACCATGCTAAGTATTGCTTAAAAGTATTTTTTATAAATTTATGAATAAACAAACATTATAAATATAATAATCTAAAATATATAAGTTATTGAAAAAAGCTTCATAAAAGATCATTTCAATTTCTACAGAAATAATAAGTATTAACTATAAATTTAAAAAATACTTAAAGATCTTTTATAATATAAAATAAAGTGATTTATTCCAAAGTACTTTGTGTTTCATTAGTATCGTTTTGCATTATGTTAATGGAAATATCATGACTATTAATGGGATTATTGTCCATAAACCTCATTGTAAAATCGCCTTTTCCCGATAATTAATGACTCGCATGATAAATTTTGTTCCATTCTCTCTGAGCTATATAAAACATAATTTCTTTCTAAAATATTCAACTATCTTATAAAAAGCAATGTAAATAATTCGAATATAGTGACATAATTTGACGATGTGTTTTTCAGTCAACTCAAGCGCCATGAGACTAAAATTATTTCCAAGATATTTGCAGAAACTTATAAAAGGGCCTAGTACATCTTAAGTGATGGGGCTTTTTAGTAAAATAAGTAAGATGAATCCAAGCCATATCTTTAACAAAACATTAGCTCAATGGACTAGAAATTAAATTTGTTTAAACATGAATCTGCTCTCGCTCATTTTTATAGAATTTATAGATAAATGGGTTTAATGAATAAAGATTAAAAAAAATTAAACCAAACTTTGATTTAAATCAAAAAAACTACGTATTAAATTTTAAACTTGACAACCCCTTTTTTTAATTTATTAAGTTTTAGCAGTATGAAGGCAAAATTTAAAAATGGGCGTCTATGTTGGACACAATTTCATGGAAAAACGAAGACGATGAAACCATTGCACATCAGATATTATTCATGAAGGTTATTAGCATGATGTGCGTTGACCCTGACAATCACGGAAACTATAAGTACTAATTAGAGGCTATTCATTGTCTGTTTGAGTAGCAACCTGTTAACTCACTTAAAATTAATACTAATAAATCCCCATAAATTAAAGAGTATTGGAAATTTATAATGAGTTTTAATATTTATAAGGGTTATAATTCGATAATTTAAGTGGAAAAATTCAATTTATAATTTAAATAAATTTAGTATAATTGCTATTCAAATTTTTAGATTCTTACTGTATTTAGCTTAAAATATTTAACCTTAACAAAAATTAATATTTGAAAATATTGAAATAATATTTATGTTCAAGGGGTTTTATCAGTATTAATGGTGGAAAGACGCAAGATTTTAAATGTTTTTAATTTTGTTTTTTTCATAATAAAATTTCATTTAAAATCACACATTAATGTTTTGAATTATTTGTAATATTTGGGAATAATATATACTCAACATATATAAATAAATATATTTTGTAAGATCAGTTAAAAGTTGAAAATATTCCAATGAAAATTGAATATGTCTAAGCGAAATAGATAGTCAAAGTTATGTTTTATGTAAAGGGATCTATTAAACTAATTAAACAATAATTAAATTTAAATTTATATAAGTTATTTTTTAGTTTAGCAACCACCTTTAAATAATGATTAAAATGATAATAAAGATTCAATATTTTATTATAAAACAAAATTTATTAAGCAAATGTAAGTATTTTATATTATTAATGTTTATTTAAAGTTATAAATGAGACTGCGGATAAGTGAGATATTTAAACTGTAGACTTCAAATCTTATTTAAAATAATGAATAAAATATTCAATTTTATTTAAATTTTTTATTTATTTGTCTTAAGGGATATTAGATTAAACCTCTCTAGGATATATAAAATTCAAATGATAACTCAACATTAATTATGTAAAAAATTGCTTGAAAATTAAAATTTTTAATATAATTGCAAGATAAAACTAAAATCATTTAAAAACTGATTGAATGTTCAGAATGTACATATAATTGAAACATTAAATTTTATTTCTTGCTTTTTATGGCAGACTTCTTCACTAATGCCAATAATATAATATTTTTGCTAAACAATTTTAGATTTCTTTTTATGGTCAAAAGAACTTACTTAGATTTCTATGGTTTAATTAAAATATTCATTAATCAAATAAATGTCAAATATACTTCACTTAAAAAATAAAAATAACATTATATAAAAGATTTCTCTTAAGTACAAAACATTTATCGATGATTTAGAGCCTCCCCCAAAAGACCAGAAACCCTTCATCTTAGACTTTTTAAATTATGCAATTATCTTTATTTTGTTTAAAATATTTGCAACAATTTTCATTTTTATTTAGACGAGTTTATTAAAATTATAGAGGAAGTGTACAAAACTAAGAAGAAAAAATTGATAGAAAGTAATCCCGAATATGAATTACTGGAATAAAAGATTATTAAAGATTTTTCAGAATAAACAAGGTATACCTAATTGAGACAACAATAATCAATAATTATAAATTTATATTTTTGATTTTTATTATTATAATTATTTATTATATTATTATTATTATATTTAAACATAAAAAAAGACAAGAAAGATTATTGCTATAACCAGAAACTAGATAATTACAGTAACTTTCAAAAGATCTTACTAACTTGAAAAACATTATCTCAAAATAACATGAATTTTATAAAATAATATTATAATGAATGATTTATTGCACTTAAAATTAAAACAAAAGAATTTTTGTTTTAATTATTCTTGCATTTTAATAAATAAAAATAAGTGAGATCCTCTATTCCAAACGTAAAAGTAGTGAACTTAAATAGGAAATTTATTATCACAGCTCAGCAACCATACCTTGATGATGAATAATTCACACATGACAGCTTCTTAAAAGAAGAGGATCAGACTATAATTATTCATAGATAGCAAGTTGCAGAATCATATATTTGTATTAACATATAAGAACTTTTAATCATTAGTATAGAACTTTATAATACTAAAATTTCAAGTTATAGATTGCAAATTTCTTTTAAATAATTTGCAGAGAGAGTTATCAATAAAGTGAGAGAGTACTTATCTCATTAAAACATGAAAATAGATCAGGCTTTGGCTTAGGTAAAGAAATAATTGAAGGAGGACAGACATAGCAGTAAAAAGCGCAAATATACATTCTTGAAGCATCAAACAAGTGACTTGAGTAATATGGGCAGCGACCGAGAATTCGAAAGCGATTACGATCCAGAGGAGGAACCTAATAATGAGTGTTTATTTAATAAATTATTTGTGTATAAATACATTAGATTTTATCAAAATATCTTGAAATATTTTATACTCATAAAAAATATGCCAAAATTATAATATGATAATAAATGAGGATATCCCAAATAAGCTTCTATAGCAAAGCAATATTGAAAAATCAGAATAAATTTTGAATAAAGATAATTCTAAGGATAATAAATTTGTCAATAAAAAGGTTCTTACTGAGCTCATTAGAATTATAGGTTAAAATGAGTTCCATTTTTAAGAAATTTAAGCAGCTATTGCAATTCAATGAATTACTGTTAATAATTAAAAAAATTAAAATTCATTCATTTTTATATTTTTAACAAGACTGAAATTATAAAGAACTTTATTCAAAACATGATTAATAGCTTAATATTTATATTTTTTAATGGAATCTAAGCAAGATGAAACGCAAACCATTAATAAATGAAATTATCTAACATTCATTATGAATATTAATTTTTAAGATATATAATACTTTTCGTTAATTTATTTCTAGAAATTTATTAAATCAAAATTTATGAAAATTAAAATTAGCTTAATAATCTCAACATAATATATACTTTTGCTTTCAATGTTACTGTTAATAATTGTTGCCAGTTATTCCATCTTCAAACATAGTACACCTATTAATCGGGAAGAAAATTGTGCCCTTATTTTAAATCTAATTTTTAACATATCTCTCCACCCCTGAGCACTCACTTTCTTCCTTGTGTTGCAGGTACAGCATAAAATATAGGTATGAGTATATATTATGCTCTCTTAATATGTGCATTTTGAATGATTTATTTCTATAGAAGAATTGTAATGAAAAATATGGGATAAATATTTGCTTACCTTTTTTCAAAGTCAGATTTTGTAAGTCCGCAGATGAAACATTTATGAAAAATAATTTGAAAAATAGATGATTATAAGAATTCGATCAATAATAAATGAAAAACAATAAGCCAATATACAAAGTGTAAATCTAAAAATCGTTTTATTGTCTTTTCATGTTCCTTATTCAATATTTCCATTTGCATATTTGAATACTCCTTCACCATTTTTTTAGCTGCTCTGCGAAGTTTTTGTCTGTTCCCACTACCACTCTTACCAGGTGCAACCCCTGTAAAATAAAAGATTTAGATATTTTTTTTGTAACTTACATTTTAAGTGAGTGACACGGCATCTTCTGCTCAGTCATACTTCCATTTTCTATAACTTCTAATTAATTTCATTTTTAATTATCAAATTCTAATTATAAATTGTAATTTATCTCTCATGTCAGAATTTAGAAGTTTGTTTTGTTCTCTAAGTTCTGCAAAAGCATCTATGATAATTCCCAACACTAAGTTCAAGAGCAAAATAATAATAATAAGGAAAAATGTTATGTCGAAGAACCATCTCCCCCAATATAGTTTATCTCTATCGTTGAGCTATAATTAATGATAGAAAATTAAAAATAATTATATCAATAATGATACTCTAAGGTGTCTCCAATTCCCCCGCTTGCTCTTAAACCATTATTAAGAGTAGTAGTAAAGCACATTATCAAAGATTCACAATAGCTTTTAATAAATTAAGATATACCTTTTTTTATTTTTATGTAATTTAAGCCATTAAACATTGGATTATCTTAATCAGTTGCTGATTCATCATAGAAATCGTCTCTAAACGCTTAAATCGCAATAATTGCATAAATGTACACGAACACCACAACAAGCAAGAATGTGTATACAATTGATTTCCAATTCACTACAAGACTTTGAATAACCTTCGTTAAGATAGGTACTTTAATGACTAGTTCTAGGAGCAAGAAACTAAAATTGGGAAGTAAAATAATCCCACTATAGATAGAATCATGTGCACAAAGTAATACTGCTGTTTTATGTCCATTAACAAACCCAGATAAAAAGTATGGAAAATATATTTCAAGGACTCAAGAAATTATTTGCCTAAGTTTATTCTTGTTTGCAAGGTTGACTTGTATTCTGGTTTCAGAGATATTTGCTATTGATCCTAATAAAAATAAACTAAAATAAGTCTGTTAAATTTTAAATTATTTTGATCTGGATCTTTAAAGGGTTCGAAAGATTTTGAGAAACCAATAGTGCCTTTGAAATCAGTTAAATAAATTGATCTTAGATTCTTCAGGGATTCTTAATACTTTTAGTAGAAAACTCCATGAAACCTTTGGAAATATGATATCATAATAGATATTGCTAAAACCATCTGAACAATTCTTAATTTTAATTCATTTTTAAATTCAACTGACTAATTTTTAAAACTTTTTATCATTAATCATTATTAAATGGCCAAGACCTCTATTAATTCTGAAATGGTTTTACTTGAAACTTCTACATTATGATTTGATGTGTTAACTTTGTAGAATATTAGCATCATTATATTTATTGCAATTATTATCCAATATGAAATATCTGAAAATTTGGTCCATTAAAGACTGATCCATATTAGTACAATTTAAGATTTTTTTAGTAAATTCTAAATGATATTTAACTTACAATTATAAGGAAGACCGCTTTGCTAATCTTTATAAACTTTTCATTTCAGCTTCTACAAGTGGTATCTTTTGATAAATTTAATCTAGCTTCTCAATTTAATTGCTTCTAAAACCCCTTAATGAAAGATCTTTTCTAGTTTAATCAGATATATAGCTGCAAAAAGATGGAACCTGGAACATAACTTTTGAGAGCTGACCATTGCTAAAGTTTGATGTTAAAAACATAAAAGTTATCTTACAAATTTATTTCGACATTGGAGACATTTGAAATGTAGAATCTTATAGCCGTGTCAAGTTTAAATTGTTCAAAAGAATAGACAGGCTCAAGTTTATATTAGCTCTTCATACTCAACTTTAAATTTTTAATTTCTTCATGCTCCTTTTTAAGATTCTTTGCTGATCTTTTGCCCATATGGTTTTTGTTCAAAGCCTCATTCCCATCTGATGTTAATAGATCGTCATTTTAATCTACATCCCCAAGCGTACCTGAAATCATGACCTTATTTTATCTCAATCTGTTTTATTTCCTACAACATGTGAAACACGTACAGAACAGAAAAAGGTGTAGAATTCTTGTAAGAAATCCTTATTCAGAGCTGCTTCTAAGACAACAATACCTCCGGCATTTACCTTCTTTCTTCTTACCAAATCTAGTTATCAAAAAAATTGATAAGAATAATAAATTTTATTTTTATTTTTGAAGATTCTAATAGCGCCATTTATTGAAGTAAGTCTTCAGCTTTTTATCTTCTGTCAGCTTCTAACTTTTACTTATCCTCTTCAATTCTTTAAGAATTATTGCTCTTTGATATATAGGATTTTCGCTTCAGCTTAAGCATGTATATGTCCTTGAATTCATGATAAAAATCATCATTTTTCATATCAAAGTCGCAATCTTTAATTTCTAAGCTATCTGGTAGAAGTTCGTAGAACTTAAGGAAGAAGTTGAAAATGTTAAAACCTGCTTATATTGTCTATTCATCATAATATATTAAATGGCCATATTGACAGAACTCATCTTTTTCACAAGTGTTTCCTCTTACAATACCATGTTTCAAATAATGTCTACATTTCTATATAATTGCGTTAAAAACATATATTTCTTACCAAATCTGCCATATAAACATGCAATTTTTTATCATCCCCTCCTATTTTAAACTGAAAAATCTCCACCATTTTGCTCTTTAAAACGCTCATTTTAACTTCTTATGTAATTTCTTTTAGCTAATCTCTCATAAATGGTTCACTACTTGATTCTATCATCGCTGTGAGCAGCCTTGAACTTTGAAGTATCAAAATTAGCTTAGATTTTTATTCCGTGGTATTTGCAGAATAATAGCCTAGATCTTAGCTGAAAAAGTAATTGATACTTTTGCAAAAGTTCTTCCAGAAACCCAAAAGCTTTTAATTTTGAGGACATGGACCATTTAGTAGGCTGATTAGAGAAATAAAAATTTGGTCAATGTGCTCAAATACCTAAATAAATAACTATTATAATAAGTTTAATGGTTACTATGAAATCTTGGAAGACGAGCTTGTTCAATCTTAAAGTAAACTTAATTAGCATATTTGCTATCTCTGCAAGTATGTTAATGCTTGAAATATAGTCAGATCCTTAAATTGCTTATTATTGTCTTTAAGTCATTTGCATGTATTCTAAAAACATTATTAATTTGAAATAATGATATTAAACAGATTTACTCACTTTATATTCATCAATACTACTCATAGTCTAGGTCTTAGTTTCTAATATAATTCTAGAACCCTTTATGCGAATTATTACAAAGCATTTAAACCAGCTTCAACAAATGCATTAATTCATTAGTCATAGATTGCTTTTAAAGTTTTTCCAACTCACTCTCCAAGTCGAATCTTTAGCTCATGTAAAATGGCTGTTAATTAATGTTAGTCAATACTACTTCGTTCTATTATGGATTCCCCAGATTTCCATATTTTTACATCTATTTTGGTAAAGTTTTTATACCGGGCTTTTTCTTTTCCATCTCTTCACCAACAGTTTACTAAATGAGTTTTATCTCTGATTCTTTGATTAATTTCTCTGAGCTCAACTGGAGTCTGTTTTGAATATACTCAAAGAACATATAGTGCTATTGACTATAATTAACATAAGAATTTAATAGAATTTCAAGTTAAAATATGATTTAAATTTAAGTTATGATCCATGAACAATCAAGCCTTAAGTTTACTAGGCTCATGACTTGCATTAATTTCTAAAACTGCCATATCACCAGAATCTTCAATTTCTAAACATTTGCGCGCATTACAATTTTGCTATTTTGTCATTAATAATAGAGAAAAGTATGAATTATCATTAAGCCCAGAGAGATTCAAGCCAACACATCCATGTTCAGGTGTTATTTTATTTTAATTTAGAGTCAAATATTGTTAACTGAATAAATGCTTAAATTATATTTTCTAGCCATATGACATCTTCTGGCCTAAGTTCATTTTAAGCTCATAAATATATCACGATATTTAATATAAACACATAAAAATTTTTTATTCTCTTCAGTTAGGAACTTTTGATTCTCTTTAATTTTGGCTTTCGCTTCTTCTATTTTTTCGATAAGTGGCTCTTTTTCTTCCTCTTCAGCATCATCTAAATCTCTTTCTAATTCGACTAACTCATATTAATGTTATAATTGTTTAATTGATTTAAATTAAAAATTTAATCGAGAATTAAATTAAAAAGCAAATTTGAATTAATTTTAAGCTAAATTATAGTAATATAAAATGCTTTAAGAGTAATCTGTAAAAAAGCTATCCAAAGTAATTCAAATATGTTTATATAAAATAAAATTTTGTAGAGTTTATTCAAGGGTCTAGCCTCTCATTTCTATAATGAGTTTAAAAGTAAACTAGAATTGTAAGAAATTTTGTTCGTTAATAAGTCCCTCTTTAATAGATACTTAGAGGTAGAAAATTAAAATACAACAACTCAGTTACAGACAACTTAGATTAGAGGAATGGGAAATATGGCTTCCTCAGGGATCATAACTGGAATAGGGAACAGGTCAAATTAGCTGTAGTCATATGATAGTAGGAGAGGGGACCTGCCACCGAAAGCTACAAGGCCTGGGTAATAAAGCGTTGTTGGTATCAAAAATAATAGAGAAGACACTCAATAAGATAGTAAGTGGTCAATTTCAGAGTATATTTTTGAGATTCAAATTAAAATAGGTCTTAATATATTAATAAAGAGTATTCATCATTTTTTAGTGAGGATTGATGATTCAAGGTACTATAACATCCAGGGTGGCAACAATTTCTCAAGAGATGAGAGTCCAATGACCAAGAATTATAGAGCAAATTAATAAAATTCAATCTAGGAAGAGAGTGGTTAACTGGGTTCTCAATATAGAAGGGGAGGAGGAGTGACTTCTCACAGCATCTTGAGAAAGTCAAATATCAACGAATATTCGGTAGATAACAATCAAACTATGGGAGGAGCAGGATCTCGAATGAAACATACAACCGAGTAATCAGGCACGATACTATAGTAAAATAATAAAAATGTCTCAAGAATCACATCTCAAGACTAAACTAGAATGAATGAAAGAGACCGAAAAGGCTTTTTGAGAGTTGGAGATATCATTTCTATATAGTATAATGAGAAAGTCTATGATGGTGATACAAAATCGAAGAAAAAATAAGATGGGGAAGTTTAGAACATTAATCTTGCAAAGATTACTGACAAACCAAAGATGATATATAAAGGTGTAATAAATAGTAAGTTTCATATATCATTAGTTAATTTTGATTATCTATATAAGACTTATATGCATGAAATTTTATACTTACTTTGAAAATCGAAGCAGATGACTATGATACTCTATTTAGAATTAGAAGGCAATCATTCTCTCCATTTTAAAGTGCTAATTATGAAGAGCTAAAATCAGGTGAAAATATTGTAATTGAAAATTTCTTCCAAAAATACATCCAAATATATTAAGATTTCAATGATGATGAAATGGAGAAATTCTAGTATAAAGTCAAATCACTATATCACAAATACTCTCAAGAGAGTACTGAAAGTTAAATTCCCACTGTTTGCGGATTCTTTTCAAAGGATGATGTATCCAAAATGATATTTGAAATTTAAGAAGTTCCAAAATAAAAAGCTATGATTGCTTATTAGGCTTATAATTTTTTTGAAAGCTTTAAGGACTTTTATGGCTTTCTAAATTATTGGGCAGTTTTACCATGCGATGAAGATGAGGATGCTTTTGAGAAGTTTAAGTATGACCCCTAAAATGCTGTACTGAGTGAATATCAGCTCATGTAAAATGTTGAGGATTTTTTGACTTGTTTACTTTATATGGATAGATTGCTTCATAAAGCCATTGATGAAAATAAGCAAAGTTATATACAAACTTAAAACTTCCTATCTGAACAAGGCATCTTAAATTTTCATTATTTAGCTCAACTTTATTATTCTATAAAAATGGACGATAATGATGCAGAACTGATTGCTAGAGAATATCTTGATCCATTAGCTGAAAAAATCATGAAGTCAATATTTCTTTTGCAATTTTTTCATCATTATCTAACAAAAAATTGAGATATTTAAGTAAAACACTTCAGCTTATGCCTTATCTATATATATTAGATAAGCTTCGATTTAGCAGAAATCACTTAAAAATGGGAATTCACAATGCCCTACATCGATTATATCTGCACAGTTCTAGATTTATATACTCGAATGTGCATGGGAAGAAATGTAGAAGCTGTTAAAAAAGTGAGAGAAATAGGTCTATCACCTGACTTAATATTGAATGGGATGACAAGTAAGGTTATTCATGAAAGATTCAAAGCTGCTTTTGTGAGCATAGCCAGGGTTTTATATGTGGACTGTGATCCATTTCCATCTTTGAATCATAGCAAAAATCGTTGTTATTTGTAAGATTAAACTAATATTTTTATTCAATTTTTTAGTTGGGATGTTGTTGGCAAAGCTCATGCACATAAGACTATGTATGGATGGGAGAAGTAAAAATATGAAAATGTTCATTAGAATAAGATTATTTCAAATGCTCAGGAATAGATAAGAGAAACAGCTGAGAAAATTAGATATTTTGTAAACCAATTTTTTCAGACTGGACCATCAGATATTATTGAGTTCTTGTATTCTTATGCAACAAAAACATATACCAAGGGTGATATTGACCCAAAACTCAAGCTTTTCATCAACAATAAACTTTTAATTATGTATTTTTCAATTATTTTGATTATCACATGTTTGTTGAAATAGCTACTTCTCTTATTGAATGTGAACATGTTGATTCAAGGTTTATTTATAGAATGATTAAAACAGCCTCTCTACTCTTTTTAAGTTATAACATAGTTGATGTTCCTGAAGAAGGAGAGTCTAGTTGGATTGTTTGGAAAAAATATAATTACAATTTCATATGTAAATCTTTTATAATTGGATTGTGAGATTTATGAAGGTATCAAAGCAGCACAGAGCATGCACCAATAAGATTGAGCTATTGGAATAAAAAGTTCTTAAATTACTGCAGACTGTTTGCAAATACAGATTGGGTTTCTAAGTCATGGTATTCTTGAAGTTGTTTAAGAAATCTTAAGAAGATAATGATTTGCCAAATATTTTCATAGATCAAACAGATATTGATTAAAAGTTTAACATTATATTCTCCTTGTATCAGTTTAGTGTTCAGTTTTTAATGTAAAAAAAAATTAGAATATCTTATGCATTGTTTTGTATATTGACAAGAATGCAACCTCCAAAATGCTAGAAGAATTAAAATTCCTTTTCAGAGAAACAAAGGTCAACAAAAACAATGCAAAAAATATGACACTATTAGATATTGAGGATATTTAGCTTTCAGATATTGCAGAAGAAGTTCAAGACGATCCTACTATGAAAAATTTGAAAAAGAAATAAATGACAATGCTTCCAGACAATGACTTAACAGAAGAAGAGAGAGAAAAACTAGAGGCTAAGAAAAAGAAACGATTAAAGAATAAGAAATATGCACTTTATGAATTCTTGATCTATCTCACATTGAGTAAAAATTAAAGTAATCAATTAATTAAAAGAGAAGCAGTTGACCTATTGGTTGAGAATTTTAAATAAAGGCACAATCTTTTATAGGAACTTATCAAAGTTGAGTTGCTTATTTCATTCTAGGACAAGTAGGAGTACCAAGATTTTAAATTTTAAACCTTCAGACTTTCAGAGCATATCGATTAATTGTCACATGACGATCTGTATTACCTACTATACATGAATATTGATAAGGAAAAATACAAAAAGTGCGTTTCAGACGTCATTAATATTTTAAGAGGTTTAAGCTAAAGTTTAAAAGGTAACTAGCAAAGATTGTTCAAAAAGTAAAACATGCTTAGGCATTTAGACGTGTAATAAGATTTGCTTGGTAAACTTATGAAAAATCTTTATTTTAAACCTGTTGATCATTTTGAGCTGTATAATGAAATATCAAACTTCTTGTTTATGTACTCTTATTAAAATCCTAATAACTAGAAAACATTACTAGGGCATCTTAATTTCTTATGCGACTTGCTCGATAAAAATATACCAAACACTAAATTGATTTCATAAGTGATTTCACATCATAAAAGAGCATAAGAAGGATCTTTATTTTTGGAGTTTTTGCTATAGAAATTAGTGAGATAAAATTTCTTTAAATCCTACATCTTAAAATTATTAGTAATTATGACTCAAGACAGTCCTTCAAACTAAGTAGTTATTCTTAAAAGACTCATTAAAAAGAAAAGATTTAGAAAGAGACTTTATATGGATTCACTTAATAATGGAAAGAAAGTTGAATTAGTTTCAAATTTTAAGAAGAAAATACATTTATTCTAATAGAGAAATGCTTTGAAAAACGATGTTGATTGGGAAAGAATAAACTTGCATTTATCTACTATTGATTTGTTGGCTGCTTGTTCTAGGAATTCTTTGTATGGTATATTATAAGCCAGAAAACTTATCGAAGTTGAAGCTTTATTTGATAGCATTTTGCACGAAAGTGTTCCATATCTCTTCAAAAAGCATTACTTCAGGCTTTTGTTTGAAATTTACATTAACGATGTAGCTGATGTGTCAAACATGGATCTTAATTCTTAAAAGTTTGTTTAAGTCCTCATGTTTGTCGTATTAGATGACTTAAAATAGTATCCCTATTTCTATACAGGACTCGTAACTAAACTTATGGCAGATGCCAAACGTGATAATGAAAATGAGAAGAATAGAGAAAGCAAACTTTAGTCGTTAGAGAAAATGTCAAAAATATAGGTATAACGAATGTCTTAAGAGAGAACCGCTCTTGAAATTGAAAATTATAAAGAGTTAAAATAAAATGTTAGGCTTATAACTAATTAAGTACCCCTTAATAAATGATTCTGATTTCTAAGAGTACTGGAAATACTTATCTTAATTTTAGAAATCTTTGAACTAAGCTGATTAATTATAATATGATTTCTATAGAAACATAAGAAAGATCAAGTTTAAAATGAACCAAGAGATAGTTGATATTTCAGTTTTTAAATATTCCTAAATTGAAATATTAAGTTTTATGCAGTAGAAGTTTCATTTGCTGAAATTGATAAAGCTATTTCATTTTTTGTAGATTTCTCAAGAGAATAGTAGTAAGAAAGAAAAATTATGCAAGTTGAGA
>ARYC01001336.1:0-28355 GCA_000711775.1 Oxytricha trifallax | reverse complement strand
CCCCTCCCCCCACCTTAAAATGAAGTCCCCTTATATTCCCCACTTTAAATGAAAAAACATATTCCCAAGGTATGAATCGACTCACTTGTGACATCTCACTCTCTTTATAATATTTAGTCTTAAATGCCATAAATTTTTCTAAAATCTTTAATATCATTTTTATAGCCATGTTGATGTTATTTTTAATTTTTGGCAACTCTCACTTCGTCCGTCAAATATTTTAGAGATATACTCCAATCGCAAAATATATTTCAATTGAGTTTAGATTATCTAGAATTTTTGCAGATTTTATTAATATAATAGATTATACACATAAAAATTACAAAAATCTTTTTCAACCTAAATCAACTTCATTCGATTTTAATATCAAAATTAGCATGAGTAAATTTTACAAAATACTCATTTACTGTCTAGAATAAAAACTATTATTTCATAATTTATGAATAATTAAAAAATTATTATGTTTGTTGATTTTATTATTATTTCTAAATGTTGATTTTATTCATAAATTATGAAATAATAGTTTTTATTCTAGACAGTAAATGAGTATTTTGTAAAATTTACTCATGCTAATTTTGATATTAAAATCGAATGAAGTTGATTTAGGTTGAAAAAGATTTTTGTAATTTTTATGTGTATAATCTATTGTATTAATAAAATCTGCAAAAATTATATATAATCTAAACTCAATTGAAATATATTTTCCGACTGGAGTATATCTCTAAAATATTTGACGGACGAAGTGTGAGTTGCCAAAAATTAAATAAAACATCAACATAGCTATAAAAATGATATTAAAGATTTTAGAAAAATTTATGTCATTTAAGAGTAAATATTATAAGGAGAGTGAGATGTCACAAGTGAATCGATTCATACCTTGGGAATATGTTTTTTCATTTAAAGTGGGGAATATAAGGGGGACTTCATTTTGAGGTGGGGGGGAGTGGGGCGGAAGGTACCTCGGTTTAGGGACTGGGGGGAGAGGTGGGGGGGAGGTACCTCGGGGTGAACATATATTTATAGAATTAATATATAGATTCTTTTTAAATTGTAAGGGTAATTCTAAAATATTATAAATATTATGATTGATTAAATTTCAAATACAATTCAATTGTTAAAATGATTTTTATAAAATTTTAAATAAATAATATAACAAATATATATATTATTCTCGCTTGTCATTAAAATCTTAAATATAATACATATTTTTATTATTAATTATATTGTCAGTCTCCCTAACTTTTAATTCTAATTTGTTTAGATTTAGTAAATCTACCGATCCAACTATTAAAAACTACTTTAAATATAGAATTTGTTCAAAATCTATTTTTATTTTTTTTGTCATCGATTAAACTCCATTAATTTTTATTAATAATTATATTTATAACGAATTACGATATTTGAATTAATATAGAAAACTTAAATGAAATATTACATTTCATAAAAATGATTAAATACTCTATTTTTGATCTTATTACTTTCATTATCTTAGCGATAAATAATATAAAAATTGAATAGTTAAGAATTTTATGGTATTTTAAAAACATTAATTATAATTGTCATCATTGATTATAATTGCTATATTTTTTTTATATAATTAGCGCATTTGGAATGTATTAATATGATTGAAAGTATTATGATTACTTTTAATTTGATAGTTTATTCTTATATTTAATTAATTATCTTACATGTTTTCCAAGTATTGATTTAAAAATATAATACGAAAAATAAAGTATATATCCATTCCAAGGCACTTGTTTAATATATATTTAATTGTTTATTATTTAATCAATTTTATATAAATATTAGTAATTGATTTTTAAAATAATATAATCTATATTTATTTAAAATTTGTTAAATAAAATATAAATTTATTTTCAAATTTACAAATGAAAATTATTAATTATATATTTTTAATTAATAAAATAAAAATATCAATGACAATGATTTCAATTTTACATAATTCAAATAAAATCATTCTTTATATTATAAATAATAACAATTTATAATTAAAGTTATGCTTTTACGTATTATCAAAATAAATTTAAAATGGGAAATTATTAAAATAAAATTAAAAATTATATTAAATATGGAATTTAGTATTTTTTGATTTTATATTAGGGTTTTAACTGCTAATGATTTGAATTTGATATGTTTTAACAGCCACTAATTTGTCTCATCGATAGATCAAATTAAATTTATCATAACTTAACTGTAGACCTTTTAATTTTAACTTATACATTTTTAACTCCTGATGAATTAATATCTCTCTATATAAATTAGCTATCAAAAATTTTAAAAGAGAGAGATGTAGAGAACTATTTAACGACTAAATTCATTCATGCGGTCTTCAAAAATTTTTTTCCCTCATCTAGATAAATCGACTTTAAGAATTTCACTTCTTCAAACTTCTCCCAAACTTATCTCATCATTAGAATTACTTGAGGGTGTGGTCAAAATAAGTTTTTTGTGTTTTTAATTAAGATCTAAATTTTATATTATTTGAGTATTTCATCAGGAAATTCAAACAAATTATTATCATCAATATATTGAAATCTTTATGAATTTTTTCTGAGTTTCCCTCAAATCTAAATATCTCTGTGAGTGATTTTTTCATGAACTATGAATAGGATGGAACATGTAGCTTATGTTTTGATCTACATTATTCTTTCTAGAGTCATGTCGTGAATAAAATTGCTGCCTCAGATAATTTCATTCTTTAGAGTGTAACAAACATCACCTCTAAGTCATATGGACACAAACTCAGGACACAATTCCAAAGGCAGGGTTCAAACCTCATCACTTGTCTATTACTCTGAACATATATATACTCCCTTTTCCATCACGGCACTTTGTTTATTAGGGAATCCGAAAAGAGGATTTCAGGGTTTTCTTACTTGGGTGATGACATATTGAAAAATATAGAATTAGATTTTGATAGACAATTCTATAAGCTAAGTAGAATATTTATATGAAAATTTATAGACATTAAGTTAGAGTTATTGAAATCAAAAGATAAAGCATCAATTTTTGACTTTTCCATCAATAACTTCCTTCAGTATGAGATTTATGGAAGATGAATAGGGTAGAAGTTGTAGCCCATACCCTAAACCATTGAATGAAGCATAATTTCCAGCAAAAAGTCCTTTTGGATAAAGAGATAAATCGAAAATAAGGTCTAAAAATTTCGAAAATGTTAATGAATATTGAAATAAATTTTTCTCGCTTGGCAAATTAGATGGTGAAAAACTCAAATAAAATCTTAAGCAGATTATGTCATAAATAACATTTCTTCTCCTATAGTAAAATCAGTTACTAATTACATCATAGAGATAAATCGAAAATAAATCTGAAATGTAAAATAAAGATGTAAAATAAAATGTGAAAACTTAAATGTAACAAACATCACTCATATAAATTCTTGAGCCAACGAATTTAGGATTTTAATGAAGAGCATATTATGATTTATCATTGATCAATTATAAATTTTTTAATATCAATTCACTGAGAAAAAAACCCCTCAACCCTTCTGAATATTTTCAGAAAATCCGTTAACGGGTTATCTCTGCTCAGTGAATTGATATTTAAAATATATAGATGATAAATGATAGATCATAATATACTCTTTATAAATATCTAAAATTCTTTACCTTCATAATTTAAATGAGTGATGTTTGTTAAATTTCTTTCATTATATTTTGCATTTAATATTTATTTTCAATTTATCTCTCTAATGTAATTATCTCAAGTAATTTTAATGATGAGATAAGTTGGGCAGAAATTTGAAGAAGTGAAATTTATAAAATCGATTATCTCGATGGGGAAAATAATATGTGAAGATTATATGAATGAATTTAGTCTTTAAATAAAAGAATGTTAAAAATATGTGAAACGAATAATAATTACTAATCTATTTAATACATTTTAATTATATTGATAAATAAGTATGAGCAACTACTCGAAATCATGGATAACACTGTAACTGGTAAAGGAACCTATAGTCAACAGACACAAGCATCTACCTCCTCGTACAACCTCTCACAACTTCAATAATAATGCACATTCAACACTCATGTTTAAGTCTTACACTAGATAAATGTATACTATGGAGATATGAAACCACATAATTTGATCTGAAAAGCTTGGGCAGTCTACTGGAACTCCTTTGCTGTTCTTGAGGTATTCTCTATGGGAGTGCTTCTGTAGCTACTGAGTATTCCTCTGATCCTATAAATAAATACTAATTCAATACTCCATCTAACAATAACATTCAATGTAAAATAAAAGTGCCCTAACTAACTCAGCATTACAGCGCATTAATATGATCAAAGATACGCAGATTATCTATCATGCTTACTTCAGCACTTATTACACATACTACTAAACTAATTTTCTAAACTATCAGTAAAATCAAAACTGTTTCATATACATCTAATTCTTCTCGATATATTTATCTCATGTATATTTTACTAATTCAATCTCTTTATTCACTCAAAAATTATGCTTTTAATTCTCTTCTTCTCTCTCTTTAAAATTTTTGATAGCTAATTTATATAGAGAGATATTAATTCATCAGGAGTTAAAGATATAAAAATATTTTTAAAGGGTCTACAGTTAAGTTATGGTAAATTTAATTTATAATCTATCGATGAGACAAATTAGTGGCTGTTAAAACATATCAATTCAAATCGATAGTAGTTAAAACACTAATATAAAAATCAAAACAATACTAAAATTTCATATTTAATTTAATTTTTATTTTTTATTTTAATAATTTCCCATTTTAATTATATTTCATAATAATAAAATATTTTCATTAAATTTATTCAATAACAATAATGATTAATATTTATAATTTTAAATATCCCATTTTACTGCCTTTAATTATTTATCAGATTTTAATTGCAAAGATATTAGAAACTAAGATATATTTAAGCGATTTCGTCTTAAGCTTTATAATTAATTTTAAAATGAGCAATAATCGTAATCATTACAAAGTGATTAATACCAATTTGTATATAAAATTTATTTTTATTTATTTAAAGGAAGATATTTTTCTACATTTTGATTAATATTTTTATTTATTTTGATTATGTATATGGGGTTAGTACAAAGTAGTATTCTTTTATATTTTTAATACTAAGATAAGCATTTAAAGTATGATAAATTAAATCAACTTATACTCATTAAAAATTCCTCAAGTTCACATATAACATGCCCTCAGTTGTAGATCAATTAAACCTAAACAACTCTTAGCATTATTTGAGAATATTGTTAAATATATCAATAAATTTGAGATGTACACAAAACTTAATAAGTACTTATTTATTAATTAACAAATTTACTATATTTTAGAAATTTTAATAAATTAAAACAAACTATAACAAATCTTACAATTTATTAAAAAATCATATTTAATTATCTTAACATTTTCTTTCCTTTCACAAACTATCAAACATATTAAAAATATCAAATCTATTTGTTAGATAATTAATAAGATTTATGTAAGTTTTTATCCTTTTATGACAAGATAGCATTTTTAATAAAAATCTCAAAATTTTATTATAAATTAAATCAAGGTCATTTTTATTTTAATTACATTTTATTCATTTAAAACAAAATATTGTAAAAAATGAAGTAAAAGAATCTGATATTTGAGATTTTTAAATTTCAATAAAACTAGATTTTTTTACATAAACATTCATTTTACTTTTTTTATTTACGATTACCATTTTTTTTATTTAATAGTATCTATATATTTTAAAATATTTTATACTGATTTTACTGACTTTATTTTTTAGATTTAAAGTATGATTTCTTTAAATAAAATTATATATAGTGAAATTTTTTAATTCTGCATTATATATAAGTTTAAAAAAATAGCTTAGCATCAAATATCGATTTTAATTTCTGATATACATTTAAACTTATTCCATTTACAGAGGGAAATATAATAATAAGATTAAGTGATTATTGTTTAGGCCGACGTCCCACCCCTTGTACCCTTCTTCTTGGTAGTATCCACAATAACCCAGATCCCAAACACTCAATAAACCACATATACATGAAAATTTTGTCCTTAAAATCTCAATCAATCTCCTTTACTAAATAAAATTAATAAAGAAGAGATTTAATTAACAATTAGACTTAATCACTCAAATTCACCAATATATTTATAGTTTTCAGGGACATTAAAAAATCATAAACTTCTTATTGGATTATAGAATTATTAAGATATCAAGACTGGATTGAAGATTTTCATTGGAAAAGGATATTTAGAGAAAAAAAATTAGTAAAGATCTCAACCATATTTTGTTTGAAAGAATTACAAATTAGTTCTTATTTGAGGAATACTAATTAAAAGGACAATTTTTATTGAATATATAGTTTATATTTTTGGCAATGTTGACGTCATTTTCTGATAATTTAATAATATTTTATTATCAATATTTAGGTTTCAAGATCTATAAACTTAAATTTAATTAAAACTAATTTTTTTAAAATATTTTATATAAATTTACTTATTTATATTTTTTGAATTTAATATTATTTTTGAATAAAATTGATTTGGGAAATTTAATTATAATTAAATTAGTAAAAATAATAATAATACATGGCATTCAACTATATAAAAACCCTAAAAATATGCTACTTGTTCGAAAGAGAGTTTAAAAATAGCTGGACTTTACTGTCGAACAAGTACCATATTAAGGTTTTTATATACTTAAATGTTATGTATTATTATATTAATTTAATTTCTCAAATCAATTTATTTCTAAAATATATTTATAAAAATTCAAAAATTATTTCTAAACAATTTGGAAGTCAGAACCAGAACAACAATGTGAGTGAAAGGTTACCTTAAGCCGCAGTCCCTCAAGTACAGCAAACAATTACGAATTCCTCAAATGTGAACATCAACCTTGCCAATTCAAGTAACACGGGTTCTACCTTCAATCAGACATTTTAAGGAGTATTCAGTCTTGCATTATATTGAAATTAAATAACAAATAATTATCTATACATATATAAACATTTATATTTTTTACATTAAAATAATTTAAAAATAAATTATTTACAACATTATATTTCTAAATATTTAATTTAAAAATATATAAAATATTAAAATTTTGAATTTTTTTTAAAAATATAAAAATTATTAAATAATATATATAAATATATAATTATAATGTAATCTCAATATTAAAAGATTTACTAGTTATCAAGTATCACCAGCTCCAGATGTCGGAGTACAAGAGAATACGCAATCGACCTTGACAACATCAGAATAGAGGAAAGCTTCTCAAGAACTTGGATTCTAGCCATTTAAATTGTACTAAACACAGTATGAAAATGTGTTGAGGTTCAACAACTAGATTTACGACAATTCGTAATTATTTTTAGCAGTAGTAAAAATGTCCACTTATTTTTAAATCATATAAACTAGAAATGTATTTCAGTAAAATTAATACTAAGGGATTTAATTCTCTCCACATTTACTCACCATTTATAAAAAAAGATATGGCTGTAACAAATTATCTTAATAAATGGCATATTTCTCGTAATTTTTCATATAAACGAAAATCCTTAGGAAGATAGCTGTTTAATATAGACTTGCCTCCTAATCTTACCCCTCAACAGAAATAAACTCCTATTTCCTCCCTTTACAACTCAAAAAAAATTATCTTGTTCCTTCATTTTGTGTAATATAATTTTTATTCACTTTTTCTCAATAAGTGAAATATTTTTAATTAATTCTATGAATACATATAGTACTGATAAAATACAATCAAATCGGGGAAAAGGAAAATTTAATTCAAAATTAAATTATTAAACCATTCATATTCATTATATTTCTTCTTTTTTTCTCATTTACGAAAAGTTGTCAAAATATTATTTTTTAGAAATGGATATATTTGATTGCATTAATTGTCAAAAATAAATAAAATGCATGATCATTTATAAAAAAATATAAATTTGTGATTTAGTTTAAAAAAATATCTTTGTGGTCAAAATCTTTTTCATTTTTTGAATGTCTATCCTTTTTTAGTAAAATGATTTAAATTGGAATAAATGAAAAAATATAGCAAAATTTGCTATAAAAATGGTCGAAATCGAGAGTTGCTCTAATAGCAATATATTTATGGGGCAGTTGTCAAAATTCCTCAAAATCTTAGATTTTTATCTGAATATATTATTATCAGTTACTTTTAGCAAGTAAATGATGACTAAGCCGAAATGAGGAATGTGGTAAAAAATCATAAAAATCGCTGATATTGGTAAATTTTATACAACTTGTGAGGTTTTAGTATATTGGATTACCTGCAAATCGATAGTGGTTAAAATAATTGAGCAGAAGTTGGAAATTTGCAAGTTTTAAGCTGAATTCATTTAAAACTTGATAGCATGATGCTGAGCAGATCTCATCTTTAATCAGCCCATAAAATTCTTGAAATATATTATTTTAAACCAAATGTTATCAATTAATAGCACCTTTTGCTCAACTCCTCTGGTGTTCTCCTTTAGTGTGGAGAAATTTTCTAAATTAAGAGAAGTGTCAAGAATGTGTTGCCATTTTTGAGAATTCTCAATTGTTTGAGGAGACTTATGAATGCTGCTATTTCGAGTAATCCCCATAAATTTATTTATTAATTTAGAGTACTGCATTTATAAAGGCATTAATAGCAACAGTATTATTAGAGGTTAAGAGAAGATAACAAGTTTTGAATAAATATATGAGAAATTAATCAATATTTATTGTGTAGATTAGGTCCCTAGCTGCTTATATTGTCTTATTCCTCTCCATTTTAAATCATCACAATTTTCTTTGCTTGTACTGTATTATAATCATGAAGACAATTCGCATATGATACTTAGCATTCCTACTGTCAACAAGAACTGCCTCTTAGGGGCTAGTCTTATTTGTGGCAGTTAGGTTTATTTATATTTATCTTCAAATATATATTTTTCAAATTTCCGATTCAATTCTACTTAAGCAATATTATAAAAATCTCTAACTTTTATCGTTAATTTAAAGTTTAACTTTGATAATATGTAAGTTATCATTTTCAGACATTTCTAAACTGAAATATAAATATAAGAAATCCAAATGCAAGCAAAATTTAATTTAAATTTATGTATAAAAATTCGCAATTTCATTGAAATTTGTTATTATCATTAAAAATATATATATTTCTTTGGATTTATATTAAAAAAATTAATTAGACTAATATTGAAATGATTTTATTATATTCTTTCATTGAAAAATTGTGAAAATTGATAAATATTATATGTCATCATAGATTTATTTAACATCTTTTAATTAAAATATTAAATGAAATTAAAAAAGATAATGGGAGATGCTAGTGATCTTGTTCAAAAATTTTCTGTTTATCAAGAAAAAAGATGAAAATTTCATCGTATATTTATGAAAATAGTTTAAAGTTATTAGGAAGTGGAATATAATTTGTCCAGTAATTAAATTCTCATTTTTGTTTAAATATTTTTTTATTCTATTTAAAATAATATTTTAATAAATAAATTAAATCATTTTAATATAATATTAATTCCTATTTGAAATATTTAATTAAAATTATTAATCAACAAATTTTTTAATCCAAATTTTATTATATGAATTCGAGGATCTGAATATCTCTGTCATTTATTAAAAGTATTTATTTTATATTTGTTGAAAAACGGGGGGGGGTGCGATATCTGAACCTAAGCTGCAGTATCTGAACCTAGTGTATTTTATATTAGTTTATATATATTTCCATACATGCATCTAGTCAATTTAGGGTCGGAGGACACGAATAAATATCTTATGATAACGTGGGATCACTCTATAGGGTAGAAAAAGTTACAATGAGTATTTGTTTTATTATAAAATTATACATAATTTTCATCATTTTTTTCACATATTTTTTATCATATTTTTTATTTTAAACTATAGAACAAACACGAGTAGTTGTAGAAGACATATCTTGATATCATTTGCATACTTACTCATTGCATTTGCTAGAATATTAGTAATGATGAAATTTCATTATCTTGACTGATGTCTTCTACAACTACTCGTGTTTGTTCTATAGTTTAAAATAAAAAATATGATATAAAATATGTGAAAAAAATGATGAAAATTATGTATAATTTTATAATAAAATAGATACTCATTGTAACTTTTCTACCCTTTAGAGTGATCCCTCGTTATCATAAGATATTTATTCGTGTCCTCCAACCCTAAATTTACTAGATGCATGTATGCAAACATATTTAAACTATTGTAAAACACACTAGGTTCAGATACTGCAGCATAGTTTCAGATAAAATAGGCTAATACATCTAAGATTTTACCAATTATTCTCTATTTCTATTATATTGTACAGATTATGATAGTAGCAATACTTCGATTGATCTATATTCTTTTAAAAGCTAAATTATAATATAGAATTTAATTTTTTTAATGTATACAAAAGGAAATTTAATTATTTTCACGATTAATTTTCAGTTTAATTATTTTTAAAAAAATTAAATTGCTTATTTCTTTTTAATATTTACTTTTTATCTATAATTTATTTATAATTTCATAGTATATTTAGCTGATTCTTTTATGGATTAAACTTAATTTATACTGTTTTTTTTAATAATTATTATGAAAGATAACTATATCTTTCTATATTTAATATTATTAAAAACCTGTTTTAAATTCTCAAGTTTTCTTAAGAATAAAGCAGAATGAAAAAATGCTAATAAAATAAAACAAAAGAAATTGGAAAGTAATTTATTTATTATGCACAAATATTTATTCTTTTATAAAATATTTTTTTATACATATTTTAATAAATATCTCTGATTTTTTTTGAGCATGTTATTAAATTTATTAGAATTAGCTGTATATTATACTCATAAAACTTAATTTGATTATTTAAAAATATAGTAGAATTTTGCAAAAATTTCAGATATAAACTTTCATCTTATAAAATAATATATATATATGTATTAATATTAATTCATTGTACTAATCAAATACAAATAAATATTTAGTAAAATAATTTTAATAAAATTTTAAGCTATATCAGCTTAAAAATTTAGTACAAGATAACAAAAATCATAATGAAAAAATAAATTTAATTCTTATATTTATGCGATTTACTTTCAAATATTAACTATTGTCTTGAAAAAAAAAAGTTTATTGTCTTATATAAATAAATTTTAGAAAATTTTTGACTTAATTTAAAATTTATAAAGTTTTATATTTATAGGTAGATCAATATTTAATGTTTCACATATTTTCAAAAAATAAATACATTTCAGATCTTTAATTTTATTTCCTTTTTTTGTCTCATTTAGAGAATCTTAATTATTAATTGTCATAGGTTCATATTATAGAAATACATAAGAAATTGTAAGATTAATCATAATAATATAATTAATAAATATAATTGACAGTTAGGATTCTCTAATTAAAACTAACGTGGGCTTATTCAGAAGGATAATCTAAATTTGCTAAAAACTTTATTTATGGTGTACTATTTAATCTTATCTCTCGAGCGAGATAACCTGACATTAAAGTAAGGGTACAATTTATTTAATTAGTTTATAATAAAAGCCAAATTATATTATTATAGGGATTTGATGAAATAGAACAGCCAATAGGTAAGTTCTTAGCTCATTTTGAATACCCTTTCGAATATGCCCACGTTAGATTAAATAAAAATAACTTTAATCGGTAATAAATTATTTATTAACAATTTTAATATAATTAATTTTCCATTCCGAATGTATTCCTACAATTCTATTACAAATCTTTGTATTTATAATTAATTATAATTAGATTCGCTTTTTCCAAAAATATAGTAATTATACAATGCTTTTTAATATTTAAAACATTCATAATATATCAAATTTTTACTTAGAATTTTTTAAGATAAGAACTTATTAACATATTTATATTGTTTAATATAATTCAACATATAAATATTTTAATAAGCTTATTGATGATGTTTATCTTAAATAAAATTATGCCTATAAACTGTAAAAATACTTTGAAAAATAAAATGCTTCGATCTTTATAATTATATAATTTATTATAAATCTTCTAATCTTTTTAATTATGTTATAAACTAAATATATTATTTTATAACAACTAACCACCTTGATTCAACAGCAGCAGGTCAATTAATAAATAAATTCGAAATTTAATTATTTTTTCCATTTATATTATATAATATTAAATAACGATTAAAATTAACAATAATATTAAATTGTTTTATTTACCTTCTTAGTCTATATCGATTCCCTAGGCACTAATTTTTATTTTATTTAAATATAAAATTATATAATATATATTATTATAGTTGATTTTTTCATAATTTAATATAATTTAATTTAGCACATCTGAAGCTGATAAAATTTGGGAGAACAAGGTTCAAGGCTAATTATTATTATTTATCAAGTTTATGAAAGTAACAAATTTATTAATCATAAATGTTTATGACATACAATTTTTGCAAGATTAGAGAGTCATAAATTTAAAGTCTTTTAAATTAATGACTCTCTAATCTTGAAAAAATTTTATGTCATAAGCATTTATGATTAATAAATTTATAGTGATAAAGCCCCTTATTATTGTATAAAAGATTTGTGTGACGAAAAAAAATTAATTAAGATATATAAAACTTATTATATAAGTTTGGTAGCTTTTGTAGTTGTTAAGAAGGGCTAGTAACAATAGTTTATAATGTAGCTAAAAACTGGCTTTGATAAATTGTAAAATCTACCTATCAAGAACAATACCTGAGCCTTTATAATTCTTACAAAAGTTTACTATAAAATATTAGGGATTCTTGATTTTAAAACAATGATAGTATTTTTACCACAAATTATTTATTAAAAGGACTAAATAGGACAAAAGATCTATGACAATTAAATTATTTCAAATTGTATTAAGAATTATTCTTAACTTAAAAAGGAGTAAGAATTAAAAATATGTTAAAACTTTATTGAATATAAAGTATGAACTACCAAATTTAGATAAGCAAAGGTCTTGACTATATCATGTGAAAAGTGAGCAATTTATTTATAAATATATATAGCAAGCAATTATAAATTAAATAAATAGTCATCATATTATCATCAATTTATATATTTAATAAATATATCACAACTATTAAATAGTTAGGGTTGCATATTAAGTTTTATAATAACTTCTCAAAAATTGCTAGTAAAGATTTTAAAAGAGATTTTTAATATTGTTTATATTTAATTTCAGAGTTTATTAATTCATTTAATAATTAATATTCTTATATTCTTAAGAAGATGATAAGCGTCACTAATAGCTAGAATATATTGAAAAAAATATATAAAATAAAAAACAGAGGAGAATAAATAATGAATTATATATAATAAACATAAGTATTAATTCAATTAAATTTAATATTTATATTATATTACTTTCACTTTATGTCAAAGTCATTTCTATTTATTTATAAAAATATAAAGAAGAAAAAAATGATTCAATATTTTTATTAAAACTTTTAAATTTAACATTTTTTTACTTATTATCTGATGAATTAAGTTGCTATGCACTTAAAATTAATATATGTTTAAATACATAAATAAATCTTTAATAAATAAATTTTAATTCATGTGTCAATTATTTTAAGTTAACTTTGAACAATTAATAATATAATTAAATAAATATTAATATTCAAGTATAAATCTGTCAACTTATATAATTATGTAAATTCTTATTATAATATTTGACTTATTTAATAATACTTCACATATATTAATTAGTTATAAAATAATTTTGCTAGCTCTTGAAACTGAATTAGGGAATAATATATTTAAAATAGCATTGAATTATTTGTTAAAACAAAATTTAATAATATTTCACTATTTCATATCAACAATTTAATTAATTATTGATTCATATAAATAATACATATTTTTATTTATAATCTATTGAAAGAATCTTCATCCTCAAAAGGCCACCATGACTTGTATCAATTAATTGTGCAAAATGTACTTTAATTAAATTTGAATTATAATGAAAGGAAATTATATCTTAAATAAGTTAATGATTTGTTAAAAAGAAGTTGATCCCACAATTTTACTCTGCTATATCACCAAATAAATCATCAAATATATTAAGTTCTATATGATTTATGCAGTCAAATTTTTATTTCATTTAAATATTTGAATAAAATTATTGTTATAAATAAAAATTTGGATAAGTAAGCATCCTCCCTTCATAATGCTTATTTTTTTATATTATGTAGTCTAATAGAATTTTTAACGATAAGAAATAGTAGCTACTGAAAATTCTCTTCACTTGCATTAATATTGGATTTATGACATAATCATATTCACTGTCTATATTTTAATTTATAATTAAGATGAAATGAAATATTAAAAATTCAAAAATAATTAATATTTATAAACTTATCGTTTTTAGGGTAATATAATTTTTAACAATTAATTAGAATTTATTAAAAATATTTTCATAGAAAAAATTAAAAGAAGGAAAAGGGATTGTTTCTTTTAAATAATGTTATAAAGAAAAAAATTTTATTTTCTTAAAATATAAAATAATAAAATTTATAATTTTATTACCTTTAAAAATCTGATATTTAATGAATTATGATAATAATAATCATTATATTTATAAAAAAATCTTTAACAAAATCAGAGCTTTACTCTTTATCATTAAATAATTATATTTTCAAAATATCCATACAAAGATAGAATCTGAGTTAGAATTATTATTAAATAATTTTTTCTCGATATTAAGGAGAATATTTCGAGTCCATACTTAAGATAAAAACATAGAAGGAACACAAATCATTTGAAATATATCGGACTTTACTAGCTGATATTTTTTGTAACAAATTCAAGCATAAAAATACAAATTATTTTTCAGTTATTCAACTGATAGAACACATATTATTGCAATTAAAATTTTGAAAGTTTTATTATATAATTTAAACAATAAGCAGGTTGAAGTAATTAAAGCAATAATATTGAGTAAAGAAGTCAAGAGAAAAGATTGTAGACAGACTTTGTAAATTTATCAGTACATTATCAAATTTTACACATTATGCTTTTGTTATAAAGGAAAAATAAATTTGCAATTAAAGGTAACCAAATGAATGAACTTAAAATGAGAGAGATAAAAATTAAGAAAAGATTCACAATTAAACTAATGGTGAACTTTTAGTTTAATTTTTATAGCGTCAATATGATTAAGAAATATATAAATGAGAATGAATCTGATAACTTTACATACTTAAATAAAATCTATGCAAATGATGTCAACCTTCAGGCCTTAGAGGCATTTTGTGATAACATATTGATACACTTTTGCCTGGACTTAAGTTTGTTATGATCAAGGAGACTGATTATGTAATTGAGTTAGAGAATTAAGGATATACTAATAATCAAAATCCCATTTCCATAAATGAGTTTTATATGTATTTTTGTTTTGTAATATATTGGATTAGGGTAAAGGTTTTCTTTGAAAGAAGAATATTTTGTTTCCTTCTTTCATTTGCATTTTTTAATATTGTGCGGTTATTCATATTTCAATTTTTAAAAACAATTAACGCTTAAAAATAAGGTTTCATTCAATTATTTAATATGAGTTTTTGCAATTTCAATTCTAAATATGGCTTGTTTAGTTCCAAAATTCAATAATGTAATTACTTCAAAATTTTTTATTCCATTTTCGAAGTTGATAATTTCCATATTATATATACTTCAAATAGTTTTTTTATTCTATGAGGTCCTTCAAATAAGATTCAACTTAATAAAAAGAAATTTAATTGCTCATAATATGGATTTAAATATAATTATTGCATCTTAATTTAAACTATAATAGGAGAAAATCATTATAAATTATTAATTAATTATATGATATTTCTATGGAACTTATTGTTAAAAATGTAAATCAATATCTAAAACTTATTCACAAATTCAATATTCTTCTTAATAATAATAATTATAATTGAAGTTCATAATATACCTATAATAAATAGGTCCTATTGGTTTAGAAAAATCTATTTCAATTCTTAAATAGTTAGATTTTTTATTTATGTTGGATAACTTTATATGATCTGTGAAAATAAGTTCAAATAACGATTTGAAATTTTTCCATAGAGTAAATTTTATTTATTGTAAAATCTTAATTTTCAAATTAATTTTTGTCACAAATTAAGAATGAATGAAATATTTTGCTTCTCGATAATGATTGATAAAATTAATCGTTTATAAAAAGTTGAAAAGAAGATAAAAAAATATAATAATTTCTTTAAAGTCTTCAAATATCTTTTTGCCAACTTAATGCATACTTTATTTAACGTACTCTAAATAAAAACATTTTTTTAAAAAAAAGTATAAAAATAATGCTACTTAACCCAAAGAAACCCAAATCACAAACATTGCTCATATCGATCAAAACACATATTATACTTTTTAAAAGTTTTTTGGGGATTTGAATATATAAATATTTTAAATATATCATTATTTAAATTAAATTATCTAATTAAGTAATTTCATTAAATATTAATATTTATTTTTAACTATTTAATTTAAATTTAAATTATTTTAATAATTTCAAATATTATGAAATAATATAATTAAAACAGATAAATTATTTAAATAAAAACTTAAGAAATTATAGGTATATAATTAAATATCACTTGAACATATCTAAATATTTATATTTATATTTTAGTTTTAAGTTCAATAATTTTATAATGAAAGAATTTAAAGAATAGGGAGATAAATTAAAAAGATAAAAATTATATATTTTAATAGATGCATTAGTCTTTCTAATACTCAAACTGAATTTAAATTTAAATTTAATCGAATATTTGTAATTACATAAGAACTTAAAACTCTTAAACAAGCAGCAGAATTTAATAATATACATACTATATACAATAATAATAGAGATTCTTGTTTCTAAGTATATGCAACCAGCTCTTTGATATTCTTACTGGTCACTACTAGTATTCCTCTTGTCTAAAGTTAATGCAGAAGTATCTCCAAAACTTATAATGGTTAAGGATCTCATCTCTGATGTTGTTGAATATTACAGAGAGAGAGCTTCTATTCATTTACTAGTTCAGAGTTATAGGGCTGGTGATTTTACATTGTTCATCTATGTTTTATGGCTGCCATTTCACTAACTTTCTAATTTTTCAGTGTGTTTTTTGTAAATTGGCTGCACACTCCCTTCATCATAATTTATACAGCGTTTCTTCCTCACCTATAAATATTCTTGAAAATAATCAAAATAATATTGATTTTTCTTACTTTAAATTTCATGATTTTTTAACATTTCATTATTGCAAAAGAAGTCCTGGTAAAAGCTTTGAATGGATAAAGTAAGTAGGCACCTCTAGACGTGGCTTGGGCTTTCTCACGGCGGTGGAACTCCGACTCAGACTAGACTCATAGGAGCAGAGAAATTGAAGTCTACTTTTTTCCTGAACTGCCTTATCTTAATATACCCAGGCGCCTTTTCACATGTCTGTATCAATTGAATGGTTTGGTGGCAATATCCTTGAGCATAAGTTGCATTTCCTTCTTCTCTACCTTGTTTTTCTTCTGGTGGCTGCTTGTAGTTACACCTAATGCTATAGAAATGGTACAGGCGATTTCCGATGACTTGATTGTTAATCTGCTCAAAATAGGGCATTTTCCAATTTGCATAGAATGGATTCCTGAGTATCTCAATTACTATCAGAATGTTTATTAAACCACCATCATCGGTGTTCCCAAGAGCTCTTCAATACATAGCTCCTCGATCAATTCGATAGACCGAATGTCTCTTCTTCAGTTTCAAAGATTTGAGAAACTAATTGAACCAACGGATTCAAGGCTTTGTGTATATTTTTCACTTTCCCTCAATGAATTAATACAAATATCATTAATCGAAATGTGGCTTCTACAGCATTGGTCACTTCGCATTAAATAGCAGGTAAAACCTCAAAAAAGCTTGAGAAGATCTTTAAATTGCACAAGGAGTCCCATTGATTGTTTGTTTACTAAGAGTTAGGTGATATTTTGGTTTGACTATTTCTTACGAAAGTTTATTATGGCATCTCTGCGATATTAGCTTTTCTGATAGTACCTCAGTATTCTTAAAAATGAGACATTACTTCAAATCATGCTTTCTAATTTACTACTTTGTGGTGAGTATTCGATATCGAGAGTCCACAATGTGCAAGCTCCACTAGTTGCCAAATCCTTATATACTTTTTGTTATATTCAATCTAGAGTGGAGCTATTGAGATCATTAGCATTAAATTTTATTAAGTATTAATTAGGGCTAAATATATAAATATTTGATCAAACAAGAAATTTTAAGTTGTTACTGTATTGATTGATGATGATTAGGAAAAATTAAAATTTATTTATATTCAAATAACTTATAAAAATATAATTACTGTAAGGGCTTTAATTACCTATGATTATTCTTTTTTATTTTTTATATTACTTTAAGCAACTTCCTTATCTTTTGGATTTTATTCTTTTATTAAAATAAACTAAAGTCATTTGATAAATTTAAAATATTTTTTTTACCATAAATTAATATATTAATTTAAATATTTTTAATTTTTATATTTTTAATTTTTATATTTTCTATTTTATAGATTTAAAAAGAGTTAAAATATAGAAATAATTGAAGCATCGCGTCATTATTTAATAATTTATGAATTTAATTCAATATAAAGCGTTTTTTTTTTCAAATATTTATATTGAATTAATTTTTTATGTAAAATTTGTTCAAAGATCTATTACGAACGTTGAAGATACTACTATTAAATTATCTTATATAAGGAATTTTTTGAAGGAGATATATAAAATCCTACCTCAAATATGATTATCAACCCTGTTGTATATTTTTGTAAGTTTAAACATGTTTTCCAATTATCATTTATAACATTTTTATATAAAATTTGGAATTGTAAATGATTTCAATCACTTTAAAACTTTTAAGAGATTTAATTGTTGTTATTATCTATCCGAATTTGAAATGTTGTAATGAAATGTTAGTATTAAGTTTTGAGCTTGCAGTAACCCACTACTTGGTATTATGAACGAAAAATACCTTGCTTTCAAAACAGTCAAATAATTTTTGGAAATCGATCAATTGTACTTCTAAAACAGTAATAATCTCTATTAATCATAAAGAAATTATTTTTATATTTAATTATCAATTATAATTAAGAAGGAAATTTATGAAAATCAACTTTTGTAGGAACATTAGATTTAATTGTGAATGTTTACTCAGAGAATTTAAACAGATGCTAATAATTATAAACCATGATTATTTTAAAAATAATAATCAATATTCTTATTAATTTAGTTTTTAATTGTTTTTTATTATTGTAAATTTACAAATATTAAACTAATTATATAATAAAAGTAATTAGTAAATTTAAAAGGTGATATTTAAAAATATATTATTTTTTTAATTTTATAAATTAATTGACAAATAAAAGTATTCATTAAATAAATAAATTGTTATAATGAATACTATTTCTAATAAAAATGCATCATTATAATCAAAAGTTTAAGATTATTTTACGAGTTCTTGAAAACAATATCTATATAAATATTATAAGTTATATGATATTATAAATTTACCATTTATTTAAATTAAAATATTAATTAACTTATAGATGAACTACTAGTCTTAGATACTTTGTTTTTTTGAAGAAAATAAAATTTTAAAGACAGTTTTAGGCTTATTGTTAGATAAAATTTCAATAGTATGAAGGGCCAACCATTTTGCTATAAGCTTGTTAAATTAGTGAGCAGAGTAATTAAAATAATTTTAATAAGGAAAATTAATTTCTTTATTATAATTCTTTATAATATTAATTTCTTTTTTATAATATTGATAGCTTATTACTTAAAGAATCACAATTTATGAATTAAATATTAAAGATTTTATTCAGGCCTCATCCAAAATTTATTTGTATGTGTTACAACCGAGATCCCCCCATCCACCACCCCACCCCCACTACCCCTTCACCCTCATTAAAATATCCCATTTCATATCAAATTTTGTATCTACAGGGTCTTAATCGATCTCCTTCTTGACATCTCGATTATAGCTTATGAAATATAAATTGAAAAACTATTTCATATTATTTTTAATGAAAGTAAAATTTTTAAATACTATGATAAGAAAATATTTTTTAAAAAGTTGTTGTCCCTTAAATCAACTTCATTCGACATAATTGAAAGAAATAGTATGAGTAATTTTTTAAGTTTTTTTTTTCTTTTTTTTATAACAATTTTATCCATTATCATTTTTAAAAAATGAAGAAAAAAAAAACTTAAAAAATTACTCATACTATTTCTTTCAATTATGTCGAATGAAGTTGATTTAAGGGACAACAACTTTTTAAAAAATATTTTCTTATCATAGTATTTAAAAATTTTACTTTCATTAAAAATAATATGAAATAGTTTTTCAATTTATATTTCATAAGCTATAATCGAGATGTCAAGAAGGAGATCGATTAAGACCCTGTAGATACAAAATTTGATATGAAATGGGATATTTTAATGAGGGTGAAGGGGTAGTGGGGGTGGGGTGGTGGATGGGGGGCTGGGGGGGGGTTGGGGGGGGGATCTCGGTGCAACAAGATTCTTTACTTCTAAGTAAACCTAAAATTTGTTATAATAAAAAAACATATATTCCACCACTGAAAAATAAGGATTTATTATTATTTTAGCTTTTAATTCCTATCTAACCGACGACTTGCACTTATCTCTAAGTTTATTCTTGAACTTACGCTTATTAATGATTATTATTTTTGTTTTGAAAAATTTTTAATTAATAACGAAAAAAATAAAGCATTAATTTGATTCCAATAAGCAAATTTGAAAAGAGGAATTATATCAATTTTGAAGTTTATCTTTACAGTTGAGGAGTGATATTTTATTGATTGTTATGTTTTCAATAATATCTTTAAATTATGGACAAATATCCTCTTAAAGGATGTAGACAATTTTATAGGAAAAATATCATCAGTGCATATTTAAATATTTATATTTTGGTTATTAAAAATATTAGTTAACTAGTTAAGTTATCCCAAAATAAATAAAGGGGTAAAAATAATGGAGGTAAGTCAACCTTAGGAACTACCTTAAAAAGCATAAGGTAAAACCTCCACCAAACTCGACCCTCTTCAAAACTCACTTCATTCCATCGATTAAGCCAATCGAGAATTCTAAATCTAATAAAATATACTGCTGAGTAACTTCACACCTGATCTAAAAATGTATCCCGTCATTTTAATTAACTGGCGAAAAATTCAATTAAAATTCAGTAATTTTAAAATAATACAAGAAATTATCGATTACTAGTATTAAACTACTTATTTTATCAGAATTGGTTAATCGGCTACCAACCCTTAGACTTGATCCAAATTTTTATTTTTTTTTATTCAAATACTTATAATTAGTTATATAAATCAATTATATTTTATTTACTATAATTTTTTTTGAATTTTATGAAAAACTACAAATGTTATTTACACTATTTGTAAAAAATAAGAAATATAAAATTTAAAAGTATTCTATAAATAATTTAAAGTTAATAATAATTCTAAAATATTTTGAGGTTATGAAGAGCAAACTACATTATAAATAAATCGTTAAGAAATATTTTAAATTTGATTATTATTTTATAAAAGTTATTAATTTAAATTAATAATATTAATTAAATTTTATATAGTATAAGTTAATATTTTTTATCAATTTATTTCAATTAATATATTTCCTATTACTTAGTAAACTCTACATAAACCTCTTGTAAGTTTGAGTTTTTAAATATTTAAATTTCCCATGAGAACCAGCAGTCGCTTTAATCTATGCTTATATTTAACTTGATTTTATAATTAAAATATTTTTAAAATTTAAAAGGTGCATGAGAAGTTTATTGAGTTTTTTTTAATTTATGCAATATCAACATGACTAGAATTTGGATATTAATTAATTTATTTCATATAAATATTAATTGATTCTTTTTTTATTTATTATAAACATTATTAAAAATAATATTGCATTTTCTATTTCATATCATTTTAACAACAGAGGTTTAATTTAATAGTAAAAAATAATTAGTATAACTATATTATAAGTAAAAAAGATTTATCAAATATAATGAGAATGAAACTTAGATTCAGATAATTATAAATTTTAAAATGAAAAAGAGATGATAATATTATTGAAAGTGCGATAGAAAACAAACCTTGATAAATCAAATCATTACTTTAGATGCCGATTAAAAGTTTTTACTTTCTCGACTAACAGCTGCACCAACCTCTAGCCTCTCTAGTTTTCTTCAGCTATCAAACATTTTCTTTATAGACTTCTGCTAATTGTACCTAGAAATGTAATCATGATCTATTTGGTCTACTTAGTTAATTTCCCTCCACAAATCTTGGTTCAAGAAGCTCAAAAAGGCAATCAAATATTCCAAAAAGATTTTCAGCTAATTTTATCTCGAATTTTTATTTATTGAACCTGACAATAAACTAGGAGCTGGTTGGGCAGGAACTGTAGCTGAAAGTAAATATTTTAGCTGTCATTAAAATGAGTGAATATATTATTAAGTCTATAATTTAATTAAGTTATATAAAGGATTTACATAATTTAAATATACATAAATATTATATCTTATTTCATAATTTTTCATGATCATTGGCTACAAGTATTTCATTTTTTATCTATAAGCTATGTTTTTAGAAATTTTCATTTTCTTTTATTAAAAAGTATTCTTATGTTTAATTAAATTTTTATATTCATATTTTTAACAATTTTAAGTTGGATTTCATGCTTAAATCGTTTATTAGTTTGGTTAGTAATGTTCTAGTTATTTTAACTAAATTTAAATAACTATTAATTAACAAATAATTTCGAGGAATATGGTAACACAAAATTACATTAATAAAATTTTGATTTAATTACAAATAATTATTTATAATAAATATTTATAATTATCATATAAATTATTACAATATGTTATAATAAATTTGGTATATTTTGTTCATTATTTCAATTAATATTAAATATTTTAAACTAATGAAAATATAATTTATAAATATTTTTTTAATAATATTGATAATAATAATAATTTTTAAGGAATTCTTTTAAATTGCTAAAATAATTATAAAAAGACTAATGCAAAATGGACAGAGCAATTTTAAATTTAGATACAGCTCTTTGCGATGATTATAATTATTATTTTTTATTACATTATTAAAACACAATAAAAAAAGACGAATTGTGTAATTTTAAAACAAACGTTATTTTTTTTTATTTAATTGTTATATTATAAAATATTAATAAATTTTACATTTGTTTTATTAATCAATATTTAATGTTGCATTGTAAATGATATATTTATAAAATTGCCTTAGAACAATATAATAATCCCATCCCAAATTCATTTTATTATTTAAAACTTTAAACTTTTTTATTATAAACTTAAAATGCTTAAATTCTCGAATCACTAAATTTAATTTTTGAAATAAATATAATAAAAGAAATTTGTTTAGTTAATAATATTCTTTAATTTTAATTGATACAAATATCTTGGAATTATTCAGATTAAAAATATTCAAATATCTTATCTGGAACATTTTATAATCTTAGTAGTGAATTAATATTAATAATATAAAATACAAGTAATGCTTAATTCAAATTAATTAAATTAATCTTATATTTGAATAAAATAAAAACATCGTTAGATTTATACTTATGCTTATGTTTGTATTTATTTTTTAAGATATGTAAATATGATTTAAATTTAGTATATAATTAAGAATGTGTGTTTATTTACACATTCAATTGAGATATAAAATTATCATTTCTTTGTTTATAATTAAAATCATGGCATTTATAGAATTCAGAGTGAATAAAAATAAAAAACTAAAATAATTTTTTTAGTCTCAATTTTAGCAGAACTTAATATAGCCAATTTTCTTTTAATTTATGAGGAAGAAAGATATTTTAGTTTATAAAAAACTCCAAAAAATTGAAATAGAAATCTTTTTATTTAAATAAGATTAATATATTTTAGCAATAATAATCTTGTTTTAATTGTACTATCAAGATATTTTAATTTTTCTTGGGTATAGAGACGTTTTCAACAGAAATATATTAAATGAAATTGTTCAATTTAATTTCTTTAATTAAAATGTATCTAAAAAGATTTTATACTTAATTCCAAAATTCTAGTTAAATTATAATTTATTTATTTGATTTATTAACAAATATTGATACTTTTAATTATTTTATACATTATTTGAAATAAAGAAGGTCATAATTTTACTTAAATATAAATTAGGCAATAAATGGGAGTATGATTTTTCATATTAAATATAATTTTAATTATTAATATGTATTTAATATTTTTTTTGTTATTAAAAATGCTACAAATGAATTTAATTTTAAGTAATTAAAAATTTCAAAAAATAAATGATCTAGATTATTATTTTTAATATATTTATGAAATTATTGAATATAAATTAAATAATTTATTGTTTCATTCTTTTATTAACTTAAACTAAATTAATTTATTACTATTTTGCAGTTTTAAAAATAGTTTGAAACGGAAACCTCATGAAGTTAATTTATAATATATATTCTTTTATTTTATATTTCAATAGTTAATTTTATTAATCTATGGACTGATATTTATTCTTTAAAATTTAGAAAAAAAATAAAAATAAATTATAAATTAACTTTGCTAATGTGTTAATAGAAGTGAATATGGCAATATCCTAAAATATATTTATAGTTATAAATTAAATGATTGGAGCAAATTAAAATGATCTAAGGACAATAGTTTTAAAAATATTTCCTTAAGTAAATAAATTAATAAAAATAAAATTGGGATTAAAAATCGTTAATTTAATAAAATTTACATATAAATAAGTCTAAATTATATACTCTAACATTTATATAATATATTGTTAAAATTATCCATAATCCCAAGAATTTTTTTATTTAATTTAAAATTGCTTCGAATTATTAACACTAAATTGTGGATTTTATAAAGAGAAAAGATTTATGAATAAACAATTACAATTCAATTTTCAAAGTGCCATTAAATTAGTATTAAATTTATTTAAATCGCTATCTTAAGATGAATATAATAATGCTTAACTAGTATATTTCTTAAGTAACTCATTTACTACACGTTTAATTATTAATTCAATTTATTCTAAGTTTTTAAGTATTTGGAGATTATATATTTAATGCCAAAAATATCAAAATTCTCAAGATTTTAATTCAAGTATTTCTATATAAATATTAAATTAGTAATGATAAATTTCAATTGATTATAGTTAAATGTAGTTAAATTTATGTTAGTTTAAGTCATAAAAATTAATTATATAAATATCAGTTGAAATAAAAAATTATTAAGAACTTTAAAGAAAACTCTAATATAAAACACTACCGCAGCTGTAATGAGTGTAAGAATGTGATAAGTGTGAATTTTAGAAGATATTTAAAAAATGTGGCACTTTTTAACATTGAATTTATTTTAATAATTTAATTTGTAAATATATTTTTTAAAAATAATATAGGGCTTAAATATTTTTAATCAATTATAATTAATCTTATATTATTTATTAATTAAATAAATTAAAGCTGTTTAAAAATAAAATAAGAAATATTAATTTAATAATATATTTAAAATTTCTAAATATTGGTTGAAAATGTTAACAGATTATTTAATTATTTTATATTTATAAGAATTTAAGTATTATTATTATTACAGGAATAAATTTGAATTTATAAAATTAAAATAATAAAAAGATTGATTTGAGTGAATAAGGTGATTGAATAAAGTTAATTTCATATATAACTAAATTAAATAAAATGAATGACCCTCAACATTAAAGCATTTTTGCTAAGATAAATTACAATAAAAACAAGCCAAACCTGTGTAGACATTATCCTGAGGAGTGAGGTAGATCTTTAGATAACCACTATGATCCCAATACACAAAAGAAATTGTTTTGGGTCACAATAAAATAACAAGTTATTGAAACAATGCACGTTCACGAATATAAGCATGGATTTCTTTCAGAATAAAGTGGAAACGCTTTAAAAATAAGATGAAAATTTTAACAGAAAACCTATAGAGTAAGAAGGAATTCTTCTTGTAACTAAAATCAAGTAAAGAATAACTTTCCAGAGCAAGTTAAGATTGTACACGTTGAAATAATAATAAGATACTGGGAGTTCTTGGTCATTGCTATAAATTTAAACTCGCGCAAAAATTAAAATGTTTGTCTAGTCTCAGTGTATCGATAGAGGGGTACCGCCAATAGTAAAGTCCAGATGATTTTTAATTCTCTATCTAACAAGTACCATATTTGTCTAGGTTTCCAAAAAGATAACTACCACGAATTTAATATTTAATTAATTAATTTATCATTTATTTTCCAAATCAAATGTATTCCTACAATATTAAGTTTAAATAATCATAAGAATTATTTTGATTACTTTCTATAATTAAATTAATAATATTGAAATTATTAAAAATTTGAGTGCGATGAGACGCTGTGGACTCACATCTCGTGCGATAAAAAGATAATCTTTTTATAATTTAAACAAAAAATTACTAAATATAAATTTTATTTTATATTTATTAAAGTCAAATTCAGGTATTCGATTTTATACAATTACTGATAAGTCTAAACTTTACTTAGTAAAAATATAGCATGCAAGACAATAAAAGTGCATATCGAGTCATTCTGTGTGATTAAAAGTTTAAATAATTTCAGTAATATAATTTCATATAAGTTTTTAAATTAAACTTTTAAAGAATGTGTTATTAACAATAACTTTGAAATTTAAAAGGATATATATCAAAATAAAACGGTACAACATGATGGTTTTAAAATCTATGACAAAGGAAAGTGGTAGAACTTAAATCTTTAACACTAGAAGCAAATAAAGTTTGTTTTTTTTAAATATATAAATTAATGCAATTTATGGTTTTCACGTATTAGAACATATAATTTCATTATAGGAGTAAACTTTATGACACAATTAGTTCTATCATTATTTAAAGATAATGTTTAAGACTGGTTATTATACCCATCATAGGATTAGTCAAAATAGTATAAAAATCGTCAATAAAGAAATCCTTAAATACAAAGAAATATATATTATACTAACTTTATTCGTTTTTAACATTTCATATTAGAAATGTTTGTAATTTATGAACGAATTTTATTTTATTATGAATTTATGTATTTAAACATATTTATTTTTGCAACTTAAGCCAATTATATATATTAAATTTTTTAATTTACATCTTTAAGTACATTAATTAATAATAGGAAACTGAAATGAAGTTTGCTTTTTATTAAAATTAAGTTTAATTTATTCCTATATATTAACATGAGTAATTTTAAAATAAATATCTATGATAAGTATCAAATCTTAAAAAATAAATTTTTTAATGTATAAAATAAATTATTTTATTAAAATATTAAATAATGAATAAATTAACTTTAATTTTAGTAGAAAAGTAATTAAGTTTTAAATAAAAAATTTAAATAAAATTTTTAAGATTTTAATATATATATTTTACTAATATAAGAAATGGGCTCAAGTAGTAAAAATATAAAATTTACCACTTGAGCCCATATTTAATATAATAATATAAAATTTAAACAAATTTCTAATAAATAATTATAATTATGTTTGGAGAATGATTTATTTATAATTTCTATGTATTTTAAGAATTTAAATATTTCAGATTTTTATCTTTTTTGACTGAAATTAATATATTATTTTAAATATATAACTCTAATGCAATTAAAATTTTTGTGTATTGAAATTTAGACTTTTACATGCATGACATACTGTACAAGGATAGGAGACAATTACTGCGCATGCTTTCCTAATGAAGTTAGTTTTATTTATATAAAATAATTGATCCACTTATTAAGATGCCTTTTAAGTATGACACATAAAATTTTATCAAAGTCTTCTCTAAATGTATGAATTAAGGATTTTTTAATAGATAATTTACTAAAAACTAATAATCAATAAATAAATACTTAATAACAAAAATAGAAGTTTAGATTTATTTATTTCAAAATATTGTGAATAATGAACTTAATGAGTATTAAAAAAAATTTTAAAATTTAAGTTTTGTTATTGGGAAATAATGTAAATAAAAATAAATAAATGCAATGTATATAATTAATAAATAACATTATATTAATGAGTGTTAGGGTGTAATCAAATATGAAAGATTTTTTAAATACTAATTATGAATGATAATCTGCTATTAT
>ARYC01001335.1:0-10763 GCA_000711775.1 Oxytricha trifallax | reverse complement strand
GAATATCTCTGATTAAGTGCAAGCCGCTGTCTTGCCTGAGTAGATAATGAAAGGCACATTCAAAATAAAGAATGAAAAGGGTATTAGCTTTTTAACTTAAGAATCAATATCAAATACTGACCAAGTTTAACCCATTAATTGTTAAATTTTAGGGTGAGTAGAATCCAATTTCTGCACCTAAGCAAGCTGCTTTGTGAAAGCTGCTACGTTGTTGAAGAATACATAGTTTGCTAAACCGAGAGCTTGTCTTGTATTAGGTGAGCGTACTAATAATAAGATTGATTCTTGAATTAATTCATCTTCGACTGTTATTCTTTCACCCATATAATAACCAAGAGCAGCTAAAAAGATACGTGGCTTCGAATCTTGATCTATATTATTATTGCTTTGAATTAATTCCACGAGCAATGAAAACAAGTTGTAGTGCATTTATTCTTCTTTAGCGTTCTCAAAATTGTTTAGGAATGAAAATAGTGATTAAGTGTTTCTCGTAACTATATCTTGTAGAATGCAAGACCTCTCATAATATTTAGAATTTTTGAAACTTTCGAGGTGTTTTATGAGAATTTCGTGGCCAATGATCAAGCCATAGTTAATAAAAATTTGAGGTAAGGGTTCTTTATTTTGTTTTTAGTCGCTTGCAAAGCTTACGTTCGTAGTGAAGTCACTTTCCTTGACTTATTCATAGGTGGCAGTAACTTCAAGAGGCTCTGAAATTAAAGATTTACTTTTAGAGCTGTGCTTCACCTACCTTGTTTTATTGTTATTTACGTACTTTCACAAACTACTTAAAATCAAAAGTTTTATTATAACCTGCAAAATCCGGCTGTTAGAGCAGCAATTTCAAATTAAAGTTGTTTTAGTGCAGAAATTCTTTAGCACGATTGATTTTAGCGCTATCTTGAGCATTTTAATACTCAGATTTAATACCCTTGGCTTTACCTGGATCATCAAAAATTGAATCAGAAATATTATTTTCAAAAATCCAAGGGTAGTTTTCTTGCTCGGGTGCCTTCTTTGGAACTTGTAAATCATTTATACCTTCTAAATAGAAGATAATATCAAAGATTTAAGCTTACCAGCACTCGGATTTAAAAGTTGGTGAAAGTCGATTTCAGAATTTTTCTAAAATCCAGTGACTGGATTCATCTGATTTATGCTTAATTTTAATGATTAATTCGACTGGATTTTAGTATTAAACCACTGGATTATTAAAATTTCGACTGGATTATTGATCCTTAACTATATTAAAAATCACTCTTTTGCTTATATCCTCTGGATTTATTGAAATCTCATAGCCAAACCAATTCAAATAATGAGTATTCACTATAACTCGTTAATCGAGTAGCTTAGAGTGGCAAGAAAGTGGGTGGTTGAAGACTTGTGATAATTTTTTCCATTTTTCAAGATGGGCCCAAGCCAAAATTGGCTTTTTGAAAAAATGTCGAAATCCGCGGTAATTTTCAAAATTTAAACCTTTGCCTATCCATAACTGAAGTATGGCCAGTAGAAATGTGAAGACGGGAATAGCTTGAAGTTAATGGCACCCAAAATCGAAAAATCGAGGGGCCGGTTTAGACCCTGAAAAATGGCCTTTGGCTTAATCCAAAACGCTGGATTATAGGGTCCGGTCAGTATAATAGTATAAAATTCTTAAAAAATCTCAAGAACGGCCCCGACAACCTACTGGATTTATAATATATATATATAACTAACAAAAAAAAATCAGTACTAACTTATAAGTTGATCCATTGAATGACTCAAAGGTTTCTCAGTACCTTCCTGCTAAGAAGCATTTTCTAACAAATTACATGAAAGATGCTATTTCTTTAGCTTTCTATCAACAACAAGAGAAGTAATTTTGGAGGACGTAAGGTTCAACAGGAACATAAGATAGAGAAGCCAGCTTTCTCGAAATAATTATAAATGTGACTAATTTATTCATTGATATGCATATTTGTATACATTCGCAAACACTTTTTCAGCACACTTTGAGCTAATAAACTATCTACTCTCATTTGATTAGCATTAATAAAGTCTACTGCATCGATAAGTAGTTCATGCATCAAGTGGTATAGCATCGATTTCTTGTCAGGATTTTTAATATACCCAGTAGAATTCAATATCATTAAATTATGGACTGTAAGGCACGTTGAAAACTAGTGTTATTCTATATTGTTCATAACTTCTCCTTGTTTGTCTTATGAACAGAAAGATTATCAATGAATAGTCTAATACCTAATTCAGGATACTTCTCTCTCAGCTGGTCTAAGATCTTAATATACTGCTCTGTCTTTATAGAGCGAGATGAATAACATAAGTTCCTAAACCAGTATCCTCACTAATTCCTCCAAGAATTGCCATTGTTTATACCTTGACCTTCTAGTCAAATACTTCTATATTACTATGCCTCTTATACCAAGACTTCTAGATGAGGTGTTGAAGGTAAACACAGCCTCGTAAGCATCAATAAAATTAATATTATTCTATTAAGCTTTCTGCATTTAATTATAATTATAATTTAAGTTGGTGTTGTAAAATGGCAGAGTGAAATAATTTATTCTCTTAATACGATTTACACCTTTGTAAAAGATGCCATTTCGTTTATAAATGCAACAGATAATGCAGAGATCTTCAACTAAGGATGCGGTGAAACATAATAGCTCGTTAGTCGAGAGAGAAGTGAGCCCAAAACTTCAAAGTTTTTTCATTAATAAGATAGTCAATATTTTTCTATGAAATTTTACTTCCTCTAAGTCTTAGACTTCAGCTATTATTACTTTAGTTATACAGCTATAATAAAGCGAGAGTGAACAGTTGATGGACTTCGTTTTAAGACCAGTGCGATTGACTTAAAATTGAGTACTTGTTTGAACTTTTTCACTGTTATATCACATCCAAAGCGTAATTAAAAAAATAAACCCAAAAGTTTTGCTATACATATTTTTCTTTTTTACATTAAATTAATAGCTTCAACCCCAAAAAGATTTATACAAATTAAAGACCTAATAAAATTTATTTAGAAGTTTAGGATTTTTAGTTCGAAGCTTCTATTTTTATAAGATATCATTTTGAGGAATTCGTAAGCTAATTTTGATACAAAATAAGTTTTGATTATTTAAAATTATATCATTGAGATTTTAAACTCAATCTACTACTAAAGAAGATCTAACTCATATCAAATTACGATGAAAAGATTCGCATATCAATAATTTTTACTATTAAAGTTAAAATGATTCAGATTTAATTTTTAATTTCCCTTATAAATAATATTTTGATAATAATAATAATAGTACAAAATAACTTTTCATTGAGAGAAAATTAGAAGGAGTTCTCTATAATTTCTTAGTTACAAACATTATACAGTTTAATTTAGATAGTTTTATTAATGTTTGAGCCTGTCATTTAAATAAAATCACATAGTAATACTAATATATATAATTAATATAATAATAATAATAATAATAATAATAATAATAATAATAATAATAATAATAATAATTACAATTATTATTATAATTATTTAACAATAAATTATAATTTCTAAATAAATATAAAGATTTAGTAGAATTCTCTTGTTCTTTATCTAATCTTGCTGTAATAAAATTGTTGACAAGGTTTAATATATTAATAAAAATTTTATAAAATTATATATTGTTTCTTTTGAATAAGCTTTCCTTCACCATTTATTAAAACAAAGTGTCCTAACTTTTAATCGCTAATAATTAAACTTGAATTTAATTAATTTTAATTAAAGTAACATTTCTGTATTAATTTAAATGATAGTTTTTTTTTATAAATTTTATAAATATATAAATTTTTAATAATATTTACTTAAGAATTGCCAATCCTTTGAATCATAACATCAAAACCCCTTTATGAGGCTTAAAAATACTTTGATTTGCAGGGTATAGTTTGGGGTCTTATTAGGGTAAGACGAGAAAACGCAGGTTTTAGGTGGATTTAATGTATATATTATTAATATTAGCTTATTTAATTCAAACAAATTTAATCTCCTTGTCTTTGTTGTATCTCTCGAATCTTGCACTCTCTAGTGGCTCAATTATGTCATCTAAGTATATCTAGGATAGGAGGAAGCTCTTACATTTATCATCTACTATAATTTTTAATTCCTAACAGACATCTTCTTAATTTATATGCTTCTAAGCTAATCTTATTGATTGTTTTTCATGCTTTGTACCAAAGTAGACATGCTTTCTATGTCTTCTATTATAATAGCAGCAACTCCCCATGCATCTCACTAAACTGAACTATTCGTCCACTTCTCTCTGATCGGGAAATAGCATGGTGTCCCAAGAACCTTTGATAATTTTACAATTTCTTAACTTAAGGCTCTATTGAAATCGATACTACAACTTCTAAAGGGCAGAAGTTGATCAACAAATTTTCAGGCTTCAAATCTCTATGAACATTTCCAAGTTCATGCAACTCCTAGACACCCTTAATTATATTTGAAAGTATATAATTCAAGGCATCCGGATTTCTTTTTTTTATAGATAGTCTCTTATAGTCGTTTCATTTTTCTTTAGCCACAGTGCGATGAACTCAAAGCCTAGATAAGATACTATAACTTAAGCAAGTTCTTGAATCATATTTTTGATGCTTTTCTAAGAACCATGTATTCATTATTAGACTCATTCTGATACTGTTGATTCTTAAGAAGATAAATGAAAAGGTACACTTTTAATGCATACTCATCAGCAACAATGAGCTTAGCTCTTGAGGGCAAGTTTATATTAATTACTTGCAATACAAGTGCTGATATCAACATAATTTAAAACAGGTATTTACATATCTCTCTTAGAAGCATGCTAAAAATGTATTGCCTGCAGGTTGATTCATTTACTCAAGTCTGTTCTGTCTCTTAAGCTTTTCTTTCTACTCTTTTTAAGATTCAAGAGTATTATATTAGACTTTCTCTTGGCAGGTATAAGCTTTAAAATCTCTTAATCTTACATTAAAAACTCGCATATGGTTTTACATGTGTCTTTTAATTTTAGCTAAGAGAGTGTAAAACTTTATGCAAGTCGTGCACTGATACCTGCAATCTACCTTATCATACTTGAAATAAATCTTCTCTTTACCAGAATGTTTTTCTTTAACATGCCTCTTCAAGTTCTACTCAGTTTAGAAGAAGTTTTAACAATCATTGCATTAAAAGTTTTTTAATTTTTCAATTAGTTGCTGTTCTTTTAGCTCCTCACATATTGAATTTATTTATAAAATCCTATTTCTACTCTCCTCTACTTGTTTAATACTTAAATTTTGATGACCTCTGCACCAAAATCAAGAAATCTTAACTCTACTTCCCTCGTATTATAAATAACTTCTTGCTTCTTAGAGGTGCCAAATATGTTTAACAATTGCAAAGAGAGATTGCTTTACGATTTAAATTAGCTGCCATGTTTAAATTCAATTTTAAATTTCTAATATAAAGGTCTAATAACTTTTCTGGTTATAGCAACTAAGTATAGGAGTTGCACTGCAATAATAATGGTTGATATTGAAGTGTTAAAGATCAAATTTATTCTTAGTACAACTATAATTTTTATAATTTCATGCTTAATATTTTTAATTTTGGTAAGGTTGAATTTTTTTAGTGTAAAGTAAATTTTTATATTAATCAAATTTTTGAATACATATATTTGAACTAAGTATAAAAAATATCAAATAAGGGAAAATATAGAGGTTTATGTGTAAAAGTGAATGCAAATATTTCGAAAACTATTTATTGAAAGCTCACAAGATATTCTGACTGTGTAGATCCAGCGCATATGCGCTGAATTAAATCGAGGGCACGGCAGACTTTTTTTAAACCAGGATAGCATTCTTAATTAAAAATGTCCCCTTAGACTAGGTTTGCTTTAATTGATGATTTCTTAAATATCATTTTTATTTTTAATAAAAAAATAAATATTTTAAAATTGGTCATATATCCCATTAGATAAATCACATTAGTGATAACTTTTAAATTTAAAAATTACTAGATATAATACTATTAATTAAGAAATCATCAATTAAAGCAAACCTAGTCTAAGACATTTTTAATTAAGAATGCTATCCTGGTTTAAAAAAAGTCTGCCGTGCCCTCGATTTAATTCAGCGCATATGCGCTGGATCTACACAGTCAGAATATCTTGTGAGCTTTCAATGAATAGTTTTCGAAATATTTGCATTCACTTTTACACATAAACCTCTATATTTTCCCTTATTTAATATTTTTTATACTTAGTTCAAATATATGTATTCAAAAATTTGATTAATATAAAAATTTACTTTACACTAAAAAAATTTAACCTTATCAACTGATAATTAATTCAGATTGGACTGGTACCATTTAAGTTTTGAACAATTTTGGAACTTTTCAATTAAAATCTCATTAGCTTAAAGCTAGGAACTAATTAAGTTTTCGTACTATTAAATTGGTACCAATTAAAATTAAACGGAATTAAGACCAGTACTAATTAAATTAAAACAAATTTAGTACTAATTTAATGGAACTTAATTGATAAAATGGAGCTCCATCTCTGAAGGTTGTTACAGCTTCTGCCGTCTTTATTCACGTAACTTTACAAAGTTGACCTCATATGAGATGCCCATATTTATTGTTAAGATTTTTAACAGAAGGATCCAGAACTTTATATATTAAAATTTGAAATTCAATAATAAGAGAAGGAACAAGGATTAAATTTATAACTACTGCATGGAAGAGGGTTGAAGCTTAAGAAATGATATCAAGATTTAGAAGCAATTAATATCATGGCAAGCATGTAGAATATACTTAATCAAATACTAGAGTGGGATTATTCTTCCAACGATGTACGGTACCAAAATTTCATTCTTAAAAACTATACTTTGTTACTAGAAGAAAGCCTTCGGTATTTCAATCACTAATCAGCACGAGGACGCTATGAAAGATGAAGATTTTGAAGTTTATCTTCCTACGAGTAATGGCCCATGCAAGAAACCTCTAAAAATCTTTTTATTCTTATAAAATGTTCTAAGAATTATTAAAGCATCAAAACTAAAGTAACATGTTCTAACGTATGAATTAGGTCTAAATGACATTTCCAAGGAACCTAGAGCAACCCATCTAAAAGTAACATTTCACAAAGACATCATAAGAACATTTATTTAAATAATTATTAAAATTATTTTCTATATATTTTAAGCATAATATATTTGTAATTTCACTTATTTAATTACTGAAATAATTATTAAACTGTTATAAAAGCTTTTAATACAATCGATAAGGTATAATAATCTATTTTTTAGTATTAATTGTTCCGACCGAGACCCGTACCCCCGTACCTCTTCTAAAAAATACCCCCTTCACACCCGTACCCCCGTACCCCCCCCATAATATACCCCATTTCATATGAAATTTTTAATCCTCGCAGTCTTAATCGATTTCCTTCCTGACATCTCGATATCATATAATGATAATTTTATATATAAAATATTATAAATTTTTGAATATTTTTTCTTTGCTTATTAACACATAGTAACATATTATATTTTAATTTTTATAATTTTTCAACATCTGTCATCACTTATTTTGTATGTACTACCATAGAAAAATATCTATTTATGAGTTGCTCTTTGATTACATAACTTTAACATAATAATTATTTCTAAAGTATTTTATATATAATTACTATCATTTAGATCAACTCAATTCAGCTAATCTTAAAAAAATTTAAAGATAAAAGGGATTTTTGATAGAATTGATAATACTTTTAGAATATAAATTTTTTCATAAATGTATTTAAATAAATAATTTATTATTTTATTATAATTAAAATGTTACAAAGTCTCACTTTATACTTACCTAATATTATTTTAAAATAATTTTATTTTTTAATATTATAGGAATGCATTTGAATTTGGAAATTAAATATAAATATTTGCTAATTAATTATATTCGTGAAGTTAATTTTCTCTAAACCTAGACATTATGGTATTTGTTCTTTTGAAAAATCAATTACTGCTGGACATTACTTTTGCGTTATCCCTCTATTGCATCCCTAAAACGAGTTAAATCGACTTTAATATTGGTATATAAATCAACTAAATAAATCACAGAATATTAAAGTCGATTTAACTCGTTTTAGGGATGCAATAGAGGGATAACGCAAAAGTAATGTCCAGCAGTAATTGATTTTTCAAAAGAACAAATACCATAATGTCTAGGTTTAGAGAAAATTAACTTCCACAAATATAATTAATTAGCAAATATTTATATTTAATTTCCAAATTCAAATGCATTCCTATAATATTAAAAAATAAAATTATTTTAAAATAATATTAGGTAAGTATAAAGTGAGACTTTGTAACATTTTAATTATAATAAAATAATAAATTATTTATTTAAATACATTTATGAAAAAATTTATATTCTAAAAGTATTATCAATTCTATCAAAAATCCCTTTTATCTTTAAATTTTTTTAAGATTAGCTGAATTGAGTTGATCTAAATGATAGTAATTATATATAAAATACTTTAGAAATAATTATTATGTTAAAGTTATGTAATCAAAGAGCAACTCATAAATAGATATTTTTCTATGGTAGTACATACAAAATAAGTGATGACAGATGTTGAAAAATTATAAAAATTAAAATATAATATGTTACTATGTGTTAATAAGCAAAGAAAAAATATTCAAAAATTTATAATATTTTATATATAAAATTATCATTATATGATATCGAGATGTCAGGAAGGAAATCGATTAAGACTGCGAGGATTAAAAATTTCATATGAAATGGGGTATATTATGGGGGGGGTACGGGGGTACGGGTGTGAAGGGGGTATTTTTTAGAAGAGGGGTACGGGGGGTACGGGTCTCGGTCGGAACAATTAATACTAAAAAATAGATTATTATACCTTAACGATTGTATTAAAAGCTTTTATAACAGTTTAATAATTATTTCAGTAATTAAATAAGTGAAATTACAAATATATTATGCTTAAAATATATAGAAAATAATTTTAATAATTATTTAAATAAATGTTCTTATGATGTCTTTGTGAAATGTTACTTTTAGATGGGTTGCTCTAGGTTCCTTGGAAATGTCATTTAGACCTAATTCATACGTTAGAACATGTTACTTTAGTTTTGATGCTTTAATAATTCTTAGAACATTTTATAAGAATAAAAAGATTTTTAGAGGTCCCCTCCAGGGAGCTAAATTCCTTCTAACTAAAATACAACTCTTTAACAAGCTTCCAGAAAGGAGCTTCTTCTTTGGTGTTCTTCGCACTTAAAGAGAGTATTATCTATCATTGAAGAAGCTCACAAGAAACGCTACTCTATTTCTCCTGAAGATTAAAAGAAGCATAGCATACTATTAAGAGAGACCTGACTCGTAGAGCTTAAGAGGCATCCTTTCCTCCTAGTAAGCTTTGATTCATAACTTTGTAGGGAAACCTGGAACTGGTATATTCCTAATGAAAGAACATGCAAAGGTTCACAGAGAAAGGAAGTCATGCACAATTCATGAGTTTAGCAAGAGCCTTTATAAAGATGTTTTAAACCAGATGACATGAACATAGATGCAGGAGCTGGCACTAAGAGAAGAAATGTGCCAAACAAGCCATAAGAAAAGGAGAAGAAAGAGAAGCCAAACCCATTTATGGGTCAATTTAATATGTGAATATATTCATACGTTTAAATCTTATACTTATTTATAAACATTCATTCTTCCATCTCTTGCACAAATTGTTGTTTTATCTACGATCATTCTCTTGCAGCTGATTTGAATTAAGCCTACTGTATCGATGGGCAAGTCATGCATAATATGATAAAGCATCAGCTTCTTTTGTGAGTCTAGATTTAACTCCAGTAGAACTCAAATTCCTTTAAATTATGGACTATAAGAAATGCTGTAAAAAGGAGTTATATTTAAAACTTAATGAGCTATTCTTATGATTATCAGCAAACAAGATGATCTCTTGATCTTTTATTTATCTCTTGGCTGCTATAATTGCATGGGTAGCAACCTTCACTTTTAAGTCATAAACTTCTATTTTATCATACTTCTTGTACCATGACTTGTTAATAAAAGTGTTGAAAATGATACAGCTTCATCAGCGTGCATGAACTTTATTTTATTACCAATAGCCCTCTGTATTTAATCATATATATATATATATATAGATATATAGCTTAAATGATTATGGCACTGTAAATTTAATCACTCTTTTCGCTCTTTTGAAAAACTTGAAAGTAATACAATTTTTACATAAATATTTGATATAGCCAAGGACAGATACGCATGCCAGGAAACTTGCGATGAAACATAACAGCTCACTAGTATATTGGTTAGAGTGTCCAGTGCTTTAAAGTATTTGAATCGCTGAGATAGTCAATATGTGCCTAATTGAACTTTTATTTTTAGAAGGATGTTTCAAAAGCCTTTAATGAAATGCTAAACAGCTAACAAGTAGTTATACCTAACATTTAAGGCACTCTTATATTGAATCCTCGCAATAACTGCATAATTTAGCTATGATTTGACTTAGTCTATACTAATTCTCGTACCATACCTAAGCTAAGAAGTAAGTCTAAATATTTCTCATCATTGATATATAATTTTAGTTTATTTCTACTTCTCATTTAAAAATTAGCCTAATTTTCAATAACTCCGATTAGAAACTCCATTAAACCCTACAAATCAAAGCTTATAATAACCTACTAATGGGTTTTTGGGTTTTGAATTTTATTTTTTCTTAGGT
>ARYC01001334.1:0-72843 GCA_000711775.1 Oxytricha trifallax | reverse complement strand
CACCAGTTGAAAAGGTTTTTGCACATATTAAAAGTAAATACCTTGACCAGGAGCATTTCAAATTAGGAAATAAGTAAGTGAATCTAATTATGTAATATTTTAATTTATTTCTAAGAAAGCAAATGATTCTTCATTTTGCTTAGCATGTTTAAAGCCTTAACTTTAATTGGATATAGAGGGCATACCTTAAAAGTTTAAATTTTGCTATACTCTACCTAACCGATGGTGTTTTCAATTGAATCAAAGTTTGTGAAGAATTATTGTTAAGTTTAAAAGCTTAAGCTAATCTTATCCTCACGTTTTGTAAAATTTATTTTTTAATACTTCTCAAAAAGCTTTTCCCTTCACATTTAAAATCATTATTTCTCGAACAGGTATTAAGTTAAAAATTGCTTGAAACTCTTTCATATTCGAGGCAATTTTTTATTCCAGTTAATGTAATAGTTTTGTTTAAGGATAACCAATATAATCATATTATTAATTTGATCATTCTTTTTAGGCTAAGCCAATGCTACTTTTTTGTATGATAAAGTATTTCTATAACCAGGCTTAACATGATTTGTAGTTTTTTAGAATCCATAAGAGATTAGAACTTAAACCAGATAATCTTTTTGACAATTCAAAAATCAAAGAATTTACATTCTTTTGGAGGCAAAATAAGGTGATTAGAGTTGCTTGGACAATTACTGCCTCCTCTTAAATCTTTCGTAAATCTTATACTTTAGCTTAATTAATTTGCCGCTATTAATAAAATTCTCTTAATTGAAGCAAGTGATTTTTAATATGCTTTAGTTTTCTGAAGTAAATAGTTTTTACAGCAAGAATGTTTGAGCTTAATCATTATATAACTGCTAATTTAGGTATTATTAGTGATCTCATTGAAATGGACCTTCAAGCTTGAATGGGAAATAGTAGCTTTGTCTAGACGCTTGAGATTAAATTTTTAATTTTGAAATTTTGGAATTTATTCATATTTCAAGGTTGAATATTTTGAAAACTGACAATGAAGCTTAGTTGCATCTTTCATTTCCCCTTGTATAAGTTAAAAGTCTGGATAAAATTCAATAAAGCCCAAATCATTCTGAATCTGATATTATTGAACTTAATAACAATTTTTATTGAGGAATTTAACCTATTGTAAGTAGTTAAAATTTAAGTAAGCTTCAATATTATTTTTATGTTTTAGTAAGGAAACTTGAAATATTTAATTTTCACTTAACCAGATCTTTCTGGTTTAGGCTTATTTTAATTTCAATTCTATTTCTTTTAATTGTCATTGAGTATTCTTAGCAGAATTAGTTTTTTACCTCAAAAAATTTATATATTATATTATATTTAAGGAACATCTAAATTACACTAACGTGTTACACACTAACATGTGGATGCCTTTGATTAAAATATCTTTAAATAATTATTGAAATTTAATTTATTTGAATAGTTAGTTTCTTTTATTGGTTTTAATGAGCATTAATCATTATCAGCTTAATTGTTAGTTTTTTCATAGTTAAAGAAAATTATCAATGCCAAACTTATCAACATTAATTGCTATTTTTCATCCTTATTGGTCAAAGATCTTTTATAGAAATTAATTCTTAATTATATATTTATTTACTTTTTGAGAGATACTGGCAAATTTAGGCTAATATGTAATTATGAATACTTTCAAACTGAAGCTAATTAGATAAGAAAATAATTATATAATATAAAAACTATGATTCTTATAAGATGAGTTGAATAGTTTAAATATTCATACTATTGAATCAAACTTTTTAATAAAAGTTATAGGAGTTTACATTATTTACTTAAAACGTTTAATTTTCTTAAAAACTTTTTAATAAACAATCAGCAAATAAAATGAGTCAAAGTTATCATTTTCATTACAACTTTTATTAGGTAGATCCTAAAATTACTTAACCCCCCCCATTAAAATGAACCAACTTAATATTTTTAAGGCCACTTGTCAAATAATTTGATATAAAATTAATAGTAAATGCCTTAATATATACCTTAGCAGTATTATAACCATCATTATCTTCAGTATCAGAGTTATTTAAATCCTTAACAATAATATTCAAAAATCACTCAGTAAATTAATCCTAACAATTTTTAGACTCAAACTTAACAAATGCCTTAACTTGATAACTCAATAAATCATTAAAATTTTAGTGTCAATCTTTTATCTCAAAATGAAGAGAAAATAAGTAATTTAAAAACAACAATAATTTAGGGAAGCAATAAACATTAGAGGAACTTAGAGCTAGGAAAAACCTTAAATCTAAATAATTACTACAAGTGATTGAAATAAAACCTGAATTTAACTATGGATCAAATTTATAATTTAGAAACCAAATTCAAGCATTTCAAAGATTTTCGAAACTGGTACTCGCATTAACTTACCCTAAAGTAATCATCAAAAAGAAATTAAGAATTGTACAATGAATTAAACTTACTAGCATAATCTAAATGCTAAAGTTAAATCTGTGAAAATATGAATATTTTACAAAGTAGTAAGCAAGAAGAATGCATTTCTTAGGAAGAAACTAAATAAAAACGAAGTAAGGCAGCCAAAGTTTGCAAAAATGAAACATCTTGCAAAAAATTAAAACTGTATAAATGAAAAAAGGCAATTGAAAAAAAAATTTTTGGAGTCAACATAATACTATAATTAAAAATTGCAACATTGGGAAGCAAAATATAAAAATATGAAGATCTTGTTCAAGTGTTAAATGATAGGTTTGGATAATAATTCAGAAAAATATATTAAGAAATCATAGAAGAACATTCAGATGAAAATAATGAAGATAATTAAAATGAAGAATTTGAAGTATTTGAGGAGCAGTATTAAGAACAAATTAATGGTTCGAATTTTAATATGATTAACAAAATAAAACACATTAAGATTGAGTAAACTTCTCCATACTAATTATAGCAAGGGCAAGTCTATAAACTGTAATTTTACGAGTGGGGGATGAAACAAACCAAAAATAATTCAGTACAGTATTAAGGCTCAATTTAGGACCCAAAAATTTGGGAATAACTAATAAATGATTACAAAGTAGACAAGTGCGGGAATATATTTGATGTTATACTTAGCGATGGTCCTTGGGATGAAACAGCATGCAATTTAAACTATCCTACTTTAAAGGATTGAGAATTTCTTGATAAAATTCCATTGGAAGATCTTCAAAAAGATGGATACTATTTTATGTGGGTAACTAATAAAAAGTTGGAGGCTGCTTTAAGACACTTAGAGGTCCATAACTACGAACGTATTGAAATAATTACCTGGATCAAAATTGACAAAAGAAAAATTATCAGAGATGATTGGATATTTCTTAAGGCACTGTTACGAATTTTGTATTATGGCAAGAAATAAAGGATCTTTTGGATGTTTAAGAGAAAAGTCTAAAACTCACACAGCTCCGAATGTTATTTTCGCAGAGCTTAGGGAATAATCGAGAAAACCACACTAAATATATGAGATAATTGAGTAACTTGTTCCTAATGGAAGATATTTAGAAATATTTCCAAGGCCACACAACCAAAGACCTAAGTGGACTGGCATAGGAAATGAAAGCATATTATGGAAAAAAATTAGAACTAAATTAAGAAAATAGCAAAGGGATAAATAATTTTAAGAATAAATCTAAAAATCCCAAGTAATCACTTTGAGCTGAAGCTATTAATTATAATAGTTAAATTTTTTAATTAAATTTTCATTATCTTAAATATTCCATTGAATTAAGACTTGGGGTTTTACTTTGGTATTAGAAAAGTTTAAACAACCAACCTAGCAAACTCAGACAACTCAAGTTGATTGTTCAATAACAACCACCACTTTATAAAATCTTTCTCTTTACTACCTAAAAATTAAATTCTTTAATGATTAGAGAAAATATTCATCGGGCTTTTGTCCTATATGAAACCGACAGAATTCTTAATTTAAAAAAAAGTAGGAGGACATCAAGAGACCTATAAAAAATTTAGTAGACTCAATAAAAGCTATGAAAAGACACTTTTGAATTCAACTTAAACAAGGAAATTTAATAAGAACTTAATTATATAAAGATATAACTTTTGCAACATCCTCATTAAAACAAGAACAATAATTTGAAGGAGGAAAAAAAAGATTCTACCTCAATGAAACCATTTGTCATGAACAACAATTCTGACTGGTAAAGTTATTGAAGTCACCACGAAGATAGTGATGGAGACAATTGGAGTAGTACCCTTGAATAAGTTTGAGTGACAAAATATAGGTTGGAAAAATTCGATATGTGACGACTACGGGAAGGAAAATGGACTCAGGCACTAAAATTATTCTGTAGTTTATTAATATTCTTAGTTTGAATTATATTAAAAATAGTCACATAAAAATGGAACTGTTACTTTACATATTATATACTGTTTAGGTCCTCTGAAGCCTATATTTGAGTTAATTATTATTATTTTTATTATTATTTAATTTATTTAAAAGTAATTAATCCTTTAAGATATATTGCTTAATAAAATCATAATGAAGATTAAATTAATAAATTATTAAATAACTTTTTAATATCATAGATATAGATTATTTTAATTAAGGAAATTAATATAAAATTGAAAACTTTAATTAATTTTATATCTAATTGTTTTTCTTTGTAAAAATCACATCTTATAATTATGGATAAAAATTTATAAAATGTATATGAGATTCATAAGAATTAATTTTGAGTAAAATTTAGAATTTAAAAATATCAAAATCCATTTATTATGTGATTTTATAAAATGTTGATAATTTGGGTTGAGGTTGGAATTAAATTTGTGTCTCCTTGAATAAAACATATAAAATGTCTTTAAAATTTGCCATAGTCCCTAAATCAATCAGCTCTTTTGCTAACTGAGATCATTTGAGGTTATCTATAACCTCTTGGAACTTCTCTCCTGCCAATTAATGCAAAATCATGACAAGAAGTGAGAAGTTATCTCTCCAGGTCTCTGCGTTTATTGATCCCATGTAATTAGCCCCATTGATATAGGGACATGAGTTTGAGCAGTTTAAAATGTTTTGGTTCCTTAAATTTTTGCTCTCGAAAAGTTACTGATCGTGCAAAATGATGTATCATCAAGATTGATTTTGATGTTCTGAGGTTTTAAGTAAAGATGTACAACATTTTATATGAAGCTTAGCTATTGCAATAGCCGCACTAACTATGCACCTCCATGTAACTAGCCTACGATGCTGGAGATTCAGTATCACCCAAGTTAAAGTCATAACTTTTAAGCCAAATTAGTAAGTACGTGGGGCTAAAATAAATCTTCGTAATGGAATCTAGTTGTTTGTAATTGTGTTCCTCTAAATTAAGTAGCCAGGTAATGTCCATTTAAACTCTATCACGATTTAGTGCGTCTTATTTTAAGTTGTTAATTTGATGTCTAGCTAAGTGGTTATATGTGAGAGAAGGTCATTTATTTACCAGTTCTTCAATTGATTCAATTAGGTACCCATACTATTTGGCTTTCTACTTGATAATTTCTTCAAAGTTTGATAGTTTCTAGAGATTATTTAAACTTGTTGTTAATTATCAATCAACTCTTACTATTAAGGCTTAAATGAATTTTATCCAGAGTTGTCTTCTTTTGAATCATCAAAAGTAGGGGGGTTAAATTTAGGGTCCGGTTATTTAAGTTCCTCATTTTAATTGAGTGCCGCATCGTTATCAGATTGTGATCTACCCTATTGCCTGGTTTTCGTTTGTTTAAGATCCAAGTTATATAATTACTAGACTACCTCTAAAAGAATATTAAATGCTTAAAAACCTTTGTTATTTACGAATGGAGGGTACCCTGCCTCGCAAAGATCAGTTTCCGAATGTACAATTAAGTGCCTCTTAAGTTATGCAGTTGGGTATCTACCAAAAAACTTTTGTTTACAACCTTTGCAGCTGTACCCGTCTTTACTCTTCAAATTAGCAAACCTTCCCTGTTTTCTTGAATGAGTTTTGATGTGTCTAGTGTATTATTTTTTAGTCAAGACCTTATCACAAATGGTGCAAGTGTAGCTTGGGTTCTGAATGGTTTTGATTGGGCTTTTCTCACTATTCCTTATTTAACCATTGTTTTTCTAAAACAGTTCAAGGTCCTCTATTATATAAAGTTAACAATTAGGTTATTACTATTTTCTATAGTGGAGTTTGAAAGTTCAATGACTGAAAATTCACATAAGTCACGTGAGTTTATGCTACTCAATGATGAAGTGCTTTATCTCACTCTTCTAATTTTGTGTTCCATTTACTATTTAATAACTTAATTTATCAAATTTTTTATAGTCACAATGTATATATAAAATTCTAAACTTCTTTTGCACCCTAAATTTTACTATTTAATATGAAAACATATTAAGGAACACAATTATAATGAATAAAAAAGAGAACTTAAACAAAAAAAATAATTAATAAACTTTAAACCCACAAACCCAGACTATTGTAATTTAAAACCCTTTGTCCTAATTTTGTCCGGACCGGACAATGACCGGACATTTTGATTTATGGGGGATACCTAAATTTAATTCATGGAGTTACTAATTTAAATTTCCAAACATAAAAGTAAATATCTGAAAAATAAACAAAAAGTAAATATACTTAATTACAAAGAGAATATTGCAAATCGAATTTCCTGCTAAAAGAAGGCTTGTAGCCAATAAATTTTGGCTATTAGATGAGGAATGGGGCTTTTTGAGAGAAATGTGAAGTTTATGTTCTATTAATTCATAGTAATAGTAATTAATTAATAAACAAATGAAAACTACCTAAACCATTTAAAACAGCACCTAAATAAATACTCAAATACCTTCACGATAATTAGAAGGTCAACTTAGCAGTAAATCCGATTGGTTTAATTATCTGAAGTTTTAGTGTAAGGTTTGAGCGATTTAATTTTTATAGGTAATATGTTCTTGCCCCCATATAAGCAATGTACAATGAGATTTCTTTGAGACGTCTTGAAGGGGACCAAAATATTAATTAAGTCGAATGAGGTGATCTGGATTAATGTCCCCTTTTTAACTGAGCTTAGCCTTAACCGAATATGGGATGAAGTAAAAGGAGATGAGGATCTCAAAAGGTACCTTCATACTTATGACGATGCAACTGAACTGCCTGACCGAAACTTTTTCTTTGGTATTTTGGGAACCCTCAGGCACGACTATTTATAGAGGATGGTCTAAGATCAATAGCAAATAAGAGTTTCAGGAACTCAATTGACAGGGGACCAAAACAAAATTTTAATCAGCAATGAGTTTTTGGAATAACTATAAAAAAACCCTACCATCTCAAGTAAGTTAAATAGTCTTACTAAGTTAATTATAGAGCGAAAAGGTCGAACCCTCTCGCTTCTTAGGCAAGGATCATCATGCAGAAGAGTAACTAAAAAGCGAAAATTGAATGAAATGACTTTTTCATACTCAGACTATATGGGAACTCAAATTAAAGTTAAGAAGAACGCAAAGAAGGACAAGGGGCAAGGAACATAAATTCTACACCTTAGAAACAAAAATTTTTTAATATTTGATGATTAATCATATATTACTTAAAACAAAATAATTACTAAATCAAACTTTTTCTAATTAAGCAACTTAACTTTCCATTTTATTTATGTGCCTTTTTTCTGTTTTTGCACAGTCTTCTTACTTAATATTCAGAATTGAGTTCCTTACTATTTAATAATGTTCCTTGTTTTAAAAGTTAAAATTCCTTTCAATTACGTCCCTCTTATAGGAATATTTTACTCTTGAAAATATTTCTTCAATGCAATTGAACTATGAAGAATAGGGTGCATTAAAGATAAACCTCCACCCATTGTCAATTATTTTTTGTTTGAATGCCCTGTTATGATGAGCACGAAAATTATCCATGAAGATTACGACTCTCTTGCCCTTTAATTAAGGTTCTATGATTTCTAGTCCTAAAATTAAATCTGGAATTTTAATTGATTTCTCTTTTATAACAAATCCTAGGAGTCCTAATTGACCTGAAATAAATACTAATGAAGCTAAAGTAGAGATATTAATACCCTCTTTTAGTACTTCTTGATTAGAGTAAGGACCAGCCCAAGACCTCATAGAAATAGCATGGGGCTTAAAAATTGTTTCATCTAAGTAAATTAAAATCTCCTATTGATAATAAGCCTAAATTATTAATGGGTATTGCTGAAGCTATTAAGCTTTAATTTGAGATATTTTAGAATTTGTCAGCTTATAAGCTGACTTTGCCTATTTATATTTCACTCCATTAAAGAGGTAAAGTTTTCTTAAACTAGACGTCGAGATTCTTTAATCAGGAAATTTTCGATGGAAAATTTTAGCTCTATCAGCTAAAGAGTACAATTTTAGCTCAGTCAAAGTTGTTTTATTTACTAAATAGTTTAAGTGATCTATTGATAAATTTAGAGATCTTTATTTATTCTTTTAATGCTTTTTTTATTTGGTCTCATGATTGATGCAGATTTTTCTTATATAATTTTGGCTATAACCAAATATTTGCCCAATTTATTTATAAGTGAAAAAGGTGAATTAAGCTTTTAAAGGATCTTAATTATTGTATCAAAGTAGAAGTATTTGGGCTCTACATTTATCGTCAATTTTATTATTTTTGAGTTATTTCATTTATATTTTATGTATTTTTAATTAATAATTCTCAATTTTTTCAAAAAATAATTCTTATGATTAAAGTTTTTGAATAAAATTTATATCATGACATGTAGTAAGGTAATTTAATGTTTTGATTTAATAAAAAAATGAAAATATTTAATTTTTAGAATTATTATAAAATAATGTTAAAGCATTTACATTAAATCTCAAGGAATTTACAGAAATTTTTATTTTAAAATTTAATTGATATTTAAGGAAAATATAATAATTTTTTAATTATCAATAGTCTCATTCCTGATCTGCGATTATTAATATGCTATGCTTCGCCAGTTACAGAATACCTAAAATCTACTATAATTTCTTTAATGTTTGCGCAGCCTTTTGAGTTTAATTATAATTAATAATGAACTAGTTGTCGATAGTTAAAATTGCTTTTAGTTTACCTTGTTCTATATTTTCTTCAAAATTGGGGTATTAAATAGAAAGACTTTTATAAATATTTTAGTTAATATCATTTAGGTTTTATTAAGCCAAAATTATTACATTTAAGTTAAGATTAATATAAATTTCTAAGCATATAATATGCTAAAAATAATATGTTTTATAATAATAACTAAGACTAAGATGTCCTTAATTGAATCTAAGGCATTATTTGTTTTTAATTTCTTAGGTTTAAACTTATGGAATATCATAAATTTTAAAATCTCTATAGTTAAAATTATAGGAATACATTTAGATTTAAAAATTAAATCAAAATTTAATTCAAATTTTTTATAGTCATATCAGTCAACTTATTCAAACTGTATATAAACATGGTGCATGTTGATAGAGATTACATGTGTGGAAAAATTTTTATCGTTAAATACATTTATTATATGAAAAATACATATTAATCATTCATAAAATCTTTGTTTTCTTAACTATCCCCAATAAGAGCTAATATATTCTTTCAAAATTAAATTAAGAAATCATCTATTTAAAGGGCATATGGTTTATATAATGATTGTCTTAATTGAAGGTTTTATAAATAAAAATCAATCAAAATAATGAAGAGTTTTGCGATCTTGATTCCATAAATTACTTGCAAAGTTAACGATATTAATTATAATTAATAATACATTTTTAATTTATTTTTTTTCAATTTCAAATGGATAACTAAATTATATTAATTTTGTATCAATAGTCATGTATAGTGGAGTCTTTTGTCTGATAGATATTGGGCACTTATAAAGAAACAACTTCGTTCCATCACGGCCTTCCATATCAGCTCTGATTTTTTATTAATAATTTACTAAATAATATTTATATTACTTTAAAATATGATTTAGTAACTTATTTGAACAGGCCATAATTAGCCTTTGTGTACTGCTGGGCAGAAAAATGATGCTGGCATCTCTGTTGGTATAAGTAATTATTTTACTACAAAAATTAATTTCATAGATTTATATTATAGGTCAGTCTCGAAAGTAATCATATAGTCACCAGGCTCGTAAATCCTTTATTATTTTTCCAATTCCACATCAGTGTTTATTATTCTTACTTTTTATTTATCCAAAACAAATTCTTTGCCTTTGTCTTTTTCTTTGGTAATATATATTTTCATAACTATTTATGGGAATTAGTCAATTCTTTTTTTAAAAATAAATATTATCTAAAATTTATATGGGTGTATTAAATTATTTCCTTTATATTAACCATAATTATTTATACTCTCCCCATTTAACAGGGGCAACCTTAGAATATACCTCGGAGCCTCTAAGTTCCATCTCAAATTTTCTTACATCGATAGTTTTGTTGGGTCTGAATAATACCTCAGCTACGACAGTGTCACCTGGGTAGTAAAACGGCTTGTCACATTTAACTAATATCACGCCGTTTGCTTAAAAATAATGGGGGTGGGAAATTTCTTGCTTCAACATAAAATTATAAAATATTTGGCATTATAAAAATTAGAAACATAGAAATTCAATTTCAATTACAATTACCATATACTAAAGCATTTTTAATTATATAATTATAAGGTAAATCAAAATATAGTTTCTAAAATTGCATATTAAAATCAATGCTAATTTAATTATTTTTAATAATTATAGTGATTTTCATTATAACTTAAATTCTTTATTAAGGTATACTTGATATTTAAGGATAGATTTAAAATAACTATATCTTACTTCATGATTAACTTTTATAGAGATTTATAAAAATCACTTATTTTTAATTATGAAACATAAAACTTCCTTTCTTGAGTGCATATAAATTTTGGGGCATTTACTTAATCCAAAAATAGTATATCAATTTAATTGAAATAATGCTAAAAAAATTAAATTTTAAATATTTTATGTTCGATTTTGAATCAATTAATACGCTTTCCATTATGTAAGACAAAATTCTAGGGTTAAATTCAAGAATAATTTATACTTAATAGTAATAATTTATAATTTATATTATAAATTAAAAGTAAGACTAATATAGATCCAAATTAAACAATTTTATTTACTTATCTGTATTTAAAAAAAACAATTTTAGACCAACCCAAAGATTATATTTTTAAAATATATTAGATAATTTTAAGAAAAATAAACCAAAAATTTAATACTTCTGGTAAACAAATCAAATACAATCTAAAAATATTTTAAATTTGTTAAAATTATTTCAATAGGTAAGATTATTAACAATAATATTAACAAATATATTAAAGCCTGCTGAAACAACTATTCAAATTTTTACATTTCCTTCATACTTCCATAGTAGAAAATAAAAAAATTATATTCTTAAGAATTTTGTAAGAAATGATGTACATTTAGCTAAAATAGCATAATTATAGGTGAATTAATTAATTTAATCAACTTTGCACATGTTTGACTTATATATTAAAATAAATATATTTATTTAGGTACTCTACCGCAGATTTTTATATATAAACCTGTTTTGCAGTAGAGTACCTTAATTATATTAATTAAATTAAATAAATAAAATCAAATATTGCATTACTTTTTGCAGAAAATGCATTAAAAAATAAATAATTATTTTAATTAAACAAATATAGTAACTTGTTGCTACTCTGGGTAACAATATTTTAAGAATTTCAACTTTTAATATACTATTTTTTAAATTTTAATTATTCTTATATATTACATTTTAATTTAATGAATTTTCTGTAAAAAGTAATGCAATATTTGATTTGATTTATTTAATTTAATTAATATAATTAAGGTACTCTACTGCAAAACAGGTTTATATATAAAAATCTGCGGTAGAGTACCTAAATAAATATATTTTTTTAAATATAAAAGTCAAACATGTGCAAAGTTGATTAAATTAATTAATTCACCTATAATTATGCTATTTTAGCTAATTCTTATAAAAGTAAATAAGTATAACTAAAAGTATAAACGTTAATAATTGATAAATAAATTTTAAAATTTAAAATAGAAACATATTGTATATTTACAATTTAGTTCTTTTTTTAAATGTATTTAAAAGAACTCTGCCTATTAATATTTTCACATCGATTATAAAGTCGAATTCAAATAAATTTATTAAATTAATGCTACTTAATGATATATTTATGGTAAATTGAGCAAAATGATCAAAACCATGTCATTTTACTCATTCTAATATCAAATACTAAGAATATAGTCCCTTAATTACGATTATTTACAAATATGTGAGATTATTGTTATTTTATTGATTATAAATATGATTATTTACTTATATGTAAATATTTGGATGATTTATACTTTATTTGGTTAACATTAAACTAATTTATTAATGAATCATGTTATTAAGGGTGTTTATAAAATTAAAATTATTCGATTAAATTAATTTAAAATAATTTAATTAATTTAAATTAATAAATGTTCAGATGAGTATGTTAGTATCAGCTGTAACAGTCCTAAAGTTACCAAATGTAACTCTTTTAAGATCTGTAATTTCTGTGCGATTTCTGACTATAGTTTCTCCGAAGAGGGTCGCTTCAATAACGGTATGCCATAGACTTATCAGTGAAAATTTTTCTGGCATTAAATGATATAATAAAAAATAATATATAACTATATTTAAATATAAATTTAATTTATTTTTATTAAGTAAAGTTTTCTTTGGGGTGACGGTTACAAAGCATGATAGAGCGATAGAGTTAATTGAATGTTTTAAAGTAGTCGCAGTATTTAGGTTATAGAACCAAGCTGATATTTAGGAAATTTCTTTTTAAATAAATAATTATTATGATATTTATTGCAAAATAACTATCTATTTAGGATAAAGTAATAAATAGTTTAAAATAGAATGTTTTTCATTCCTTTATAAAAAAATCATTTACTCTATATGAATTTCTTTGATTTTTATATAAAAATAATTGCTATATGTAATTGAAGTAAATTTGTATTCGTTTAATTTTAAGAATCATTAAAATTCAAATTAATATAAAATTAAGTTAATTCTGACAGAAGGACCATAATTTTAATTATTCTCAATAATTTTTAATAATCTTCCCAAAATTAATTATAAATTATCTATATAAGAGTGTGAGACTTGATTCTGTCTCCACTTGTTTAACCTAATTAATGCCTACTCATGTAAAATTTCACATCATCGCTGATCTTATAAAATTATATATATATTAATTAATTTAAATTAAAGGAAATTCTTTATATTAATTTCATATAATTGATCTTAAAATTAAATGCATGCATGTTTAGCTCTTAAACTGTATAAATATTTATTTTGTACTTTGTATGGCAGTTTCAATTTTCTAGGAGCAGCGTCTTTTTTCTTGGGCGGTAAGCCTGGCAGAGTATATATTGCTCCTAAGTACTTATATATTCACATATTAATTTTTAATTAACTAATTTTTTAATTTTTATTGACCAATTATATATATATTTAATTTGAAGATACTTCTGGGTTTGAACTTTCTTTGAATTTTCGTCATAAAATTCAATATGAATAGTATAGCTGACATTTATTTCTTTCCTCATAAATATCATAAAAAAATATTAATATATCTTTAACATATTTTATTTTATTACTAATAAATCTTTTTCACGTCTAAAATTGTTGGGAATCATTTGAATTTTGAAAATTTCCATAAACTTTAGAGAAATAATTTTGATTAATTTTAATGATATAGAAAGTATAAATATTGAAAACATATTTTGACAGGATTAATCAATATTTTGCCTGAAAAAAGTCGCTAAATTTTAATTAATAAGGGAAAATTTGGACTGTAAACTAATAATCAAGTTAACTTTAATTCTATTTAATGAGCATAAATCTGATTTTTTAACTCTAAGTATACGAATTTGTTAGATTATTCAATTAATATATAAATAAATTCTAAGATTTTACTGCATTTCTGCAATATAATGATTAAATTTCAAATATATTTCTTTAATTTAGGCAGTGTTCTTAGTGTAATCTACGACGAATTCCAAATTGATAAAGTACTGCTAGTCTTGTTCAAAAAGCTTGGGGTTTTATTTAGCTTAAATTTTGATTTTCCTATAGTTAAAAAATGAACACGCTATTGGCCTCACTTTTTAAGTTACTGTTTTTAGTATAAATCACCTGAAAAATATTTGACTCAATATACTAAAATTTTTGATAAAATAATTGTATTTATTCGATTAAATTCTTGAAGATTCAAGCTAGTCTCTAATTATAAAAGGCAACTTTTATACAGTAATTCTAATTTATTAAGCTATAAAATATTAAATTCTTGACTAAATATCATTCTTTACATCTATTTACAATGTTTATTAAATAAATTTGTTGGCAACTTGTATGACAAAATCCTCTGCTGATTATTATCAGTTACCCTGCATTTGATGGTATGTTTAATCCAAAGTGGAGCTTTGACATTTAAATCGTAGGCACAGTAGAAAGAGGCAGGTATATCTGAGGGAATCGTGAATTGGAATTCAAAAGTATAGTCACCTGCTTTTAACATTCTATAAGTCAGTTTGTGCAAAGTCTGGTTTATTTCTAGCAACTAGTTTTTCTGTTGCCCTAGCTCTTTATTTGTAATAAATAAATATTTAAATAAGAGACTAATAAAAAACAAACCTTTGTATCAAATCATGTTATCCTTAATATAAATTCTAATATATTAATGATACTTTTAAGAATATATTTGAGTTGATGAAGCTTGCCATTTCAAATGACAAAATTGAGACAACTATATCTGAAATTTCAACATTTCCATTGAATCTCAGCAAAATTTTGCCGATTATTGTGTCTTTAGGATAATAAGACTTTCATTTTTTAATACATAAGTTAATCTAAATCTTTTAAAAAAAATCAAGATAATTATTTTTTTTATAGTGAGTCTTGATTTGTTTTGATCATGATTATTCCGTTGTCGTTTCTCGACTTTTCCTGTTTCTTTAGTACTTGCAGGATCATATCTTAAAAATATTAATTAAAAACACTATAATAATCTTTTTAAATATCTACGTTGGATGGGGATCTATTATTGACTTTCTAGTATTCTTATTTTTGCATGTCTATGGAGCAGTTATATATTATTAGAAGAAGTAAACAAGGGTGGTTTATGGTGGTATGCTTTGTTAAAAACTAATTAATATTGATTATAAGGAATTATATATTAATATATCAAACATATTACCTCATTCATGTTTAATTTATAATTCTGCTATTTATCTACAACTTATATCACTTCAAAGAGTAGATTATTAAATATCGTATAATAGTAATTGAAAATATTTTAGATAGATAAAATACTGAATAGAATTAGTGAAAATGTTATCTTGTTACAATCATAATTGTTGAATTAATTTCATCAATGTATAAGTAAAGTTAATTAAAATTTGACTTAATTTATCTTGAAATTTCAATTAATTATACAATACTACTCTCTAATTTTCTAGAAACAGTAGTGACTCTTGATATATCCGTTGTTTCAATTGAACTTCCGATACTAATAAATTTGCTTTTGTCGTTTGCTTAAAATATTTTAATATAATAGCTTAGTCAAGGATTACATGCTTTAATGATTGGTGTTTAACTGAGCTTTTTCTAGTTTCTTAATCCATAAATATACTTTTATATTCTTCAAAAGCAGCTTCTGGTACTATTTGCCCACTATACACTGGCATTATTAATCGATTTTTCTTATAAAAGCTTAAATTACTGCTGTTTTTATTTGTAAACCAACTCGATGAGTATTTATATATAACTTGAAGTTCGACAAAGGTTTAAGATTAAATATGCTGTGTACTAGTTAAACAGCAATAATTTTGGGATGATAAAAATATGGCTTTATCAAATATATCCAAATGACTATCTATTGCAAATCTCGATCTGTTATTGTAAAGTAAGCTATCTTAAATAGAGAGAGGAAGTTGGATTTAAATATTATGGAGGTTTGTTGTATTGTGGTTCGAAAATTTATTTATTATCAATTTGTCACCTTTTTACTTCATATAATAATATTGATTAATAAATTATTATAAGTAGAAATAAATTAATAATAAATTAAATTGAGAATAATTTAAATAAATAAATAAATAAAAAAATAATTTTGAAATAAGATTTAAATTTATACCAATAAATGAGATTAAGTATTAAATTAATTAAAATTATTAAGTGGATGATTGATGATATTTTATTTGCATTTAATTATATATTTATAATTTTATACTTTTAATTGGGGGAAAGATATCAATTTGACAAATTAAATTATAATTAATTCATGTTAAAGTAATAGAGTCTATAAATCACAAATATTAAAGTTATAAATTTCTAAATCACAAATCTGCTCAAAATAATTTATAGTAAATCTATGTCGATCACATAATTACATGTATTATAGCTTAAAAAATATATATGAATTTTTTCAAGAATTGCGAAAATATATAATAAAAAAAAAAGAATGTAAAAAGGATAAAGGAATTTATCTAAAGAAGCCAAATTTTTAAATCCCTATTAATAAATAAACCCACATCTATTATTAAAAAGTCAGAGTTTGGAGTAATTTACAGAACAAATAACTGGAGATATTGAATAATTAAATTGCTTAATTTCAATTAAATTACAACAAGTATTTTACATTAATTTTCACCCTACAATAATTATAGAAATCATCTGTTATGAAAATTTACTAAAAAATTCAAATTCCTTAGTAATTTAAATTATTAATATCACTAATACAGAATAAAAATTATCATATTTATTTGTAATTACCTATAAAAATTAAAAATTATTACTTAATTCTCTTTATCTATTTCCCATCATTATCGAAAATTTAAATCAGTGTTAAGTACTAAACTCTAAATTCATTAAAAAAATAATAATTAAATTTAATATTTTTTTAATATTTTTTTAATTCTTAGATGGGTACAGATGACTTTGAATTATCAACTTATACCTCTAAATTTAGTTTATCTTGAAATAATTATTTTGTTTATTCTTTATCAGTTTATATGTTAATTTTATTTAAATTATATAAATTATTTAGTTTTAATACAAAAATAATTTATAAAATAATGAATATTAATTGTGGTGGTGCCATTATTAAACAAAGTGGGACAGCAAAAAGTTTTAGATTTAATTTTTTCGGTTACAGCTTTACTAAATAAAACGTTATTCATTTATATAAAATAAAATAAAAATATAATATTGAAAAATATTTATAAATTTTAATATTAATTTACGGTTTGTATCTTATTATTAACGGCAGTTTAGTTGGTTTGAATATCATTATATTTTATTATATACTTAAATGTGTTTTTTCCATAAATTATTAATAAACACATATATTTGTTGCAATTACTTCGTAATCGTCGTAATCAACAATTGCACACTTGAATCTATGCTTGACTTGAAATAGAGGTATTTGAGGCTTTAGTTTATGCGCATACATAAATGAAGCAGGTATATCATAAGGGATTCGAAATGAAGAGCTAAATTCATAATCAATTCTTAAAATATTACTTTTTTTACTAATAGATTTTGAAATAAATTGGAAAATCCAAATTTTTCTAATTAGATTCATTAATTGATTAATAATCATCTGCAAACAACTCTTACTTTGATATTTTAGGCAACACTTCTTTAATATGTAGAAAATTATATTTAACAGGCTCCCGCCTTTTCTACCCTTTAAACGTTCTAATAATTTAAAATTAAGATTTATATCTATTTATTTATAATTGTAATATCTAGTCTTATAGATTTGTTCATATGACTTGATTTCGATGCTTAGGTTGTTTACTTCCACGGATTGATTTATCTTGATATAAACTTTACCCTCAACTGTCTTATTGCAATAGTAAAATTTCTTGTCTCTATCTATCTTCATTTAAGATGAAAAAATATAAGAAAATTTTCAAATAATAAACATTTTGCATTGAGAGTAATCTATATTTTTATCAACTCGCTTTGTATCACATATATCCATGCCACTAATTTTCACTTGATTTTAGTTTATATAATTTAAGTAATTACCATTAAATTATGAAGAAAAAAAATCTATTTATAATGATTAAGCTTGGACATGATAGGGGATGGACTGTGCTTCACTAGTTCTATTCCAACATTCTAAGAATTAATAAATTTTTTGACTTTGACACCTTATTTATCCATCTTTGATATTGATATAAGATAAATTTGAGTATTTTAAAGGGTTTTTATAATAATAATAATCACAAATTATAATATTTTATAAAAATTAAGATGCTCTTGTGATTACTTATAAATTCATATTCTATATTTAAAATCTCTAAATACTAAAAAATTTATCATATGTAATTTATAAAAGAGTAATATGTAAAAAATATGTATAGAATGATTTTTATTAAGCTAAAATAAAAAATTAAAATATTAACATTTTCGCTCAATTTAATTGAAGCTTTACAAATGCAAATAATTAAACTTTCTTTTGCATTATATCATAAGAAACTTAATTAACTATTACAAGAAAAACCTATAAAATAAATTATATTAATCAAGTCATATTTTAAATTAAATATTAATTTTTAAATAGTGTTTGACAATTTACTAGATAATGTAGTATTTCTAGATAAATCAAAATTTGTCACAAAAGCTTGTGAAATATTTACTAATTTACTTTAGTCATTAGCTAATTATTTTTAATTCTATTTAAAGTCTAAATCTAAAGTAATTTCTTAATTTAATTTAATTAAATTATAATAATTATTTAGCTATGTCTAGGACGATGTGACCTAAGTAATAAGCACGAGATGTTAAACTTTCATTCCTGATTTCTGCAATATTTTTAATATTTGCCAGATATATTTTTTCTGGGATTTGTTAGCAACTATATATTGTATTAAAACTATCATATTCTAGTAATATACAAAACATCTTTTATTAGTATTTTTATTGCTACCCCATACAAATATATTAGAAGAACTTTTATAAACAATTTGCACTTCAACGAAAGTTTATGATTAAATATGCTCTGTAATTGTCAACCCACTATAATTCTATAATGAGAGAAATATAGCTTGATCATGTGGGTCGAAATTATTGTTTATAGAGTTATTTTATCTATTTTTAAATGCTAAGCTGTCTTGAATCGTTAAAGGAAGTGAGATTTGTTATAAAAATTTGCTGTTATTTTAGAATTTATCTATAGTGTGCTGCTCTCCACTACACTTTTAAAAGTCAAAAAGTAAAAAATATTCATTCTAACTTAATTTTCTTAATGTTTTTACCTTCATCATCAAATATGCTTATTAGTGTAAAATATTACAATATTAGTTCCTTGACAACTTCATATAAATAAATGTAATATTTATATTATAATTTTGATAGGTACAGATGATTTTGTATTATCAACTTCAATTACAAGATGTATCTTATCATTAAATTGTAATAACTCCTAATCTTTATCAACTCTCTCGATAACTTAATAAATATAAATTTGTTTTTAAAGATTATTATACTTTCAAAATAATAATTTCCTAAAATTTAATAATCGAGGTTGTTCCATTATTGATAAAATAGATAAAAATAGGAAATTTAACAAATAAAAATAGAGTTTAAATTCATTATTAATCCTAACTGCCACTAATTACAAACTCTTGTAGATCTAATTTGGTTCACTATACTTGGAAATAGAATTGGCTCACAGTAACATTTTTGACATCTTTTGACACCCTGGCCTAATATTTATCCTCGTGTATAATAGGCCAATTTGACACCTTTTTGACACCTGTCAAAAGTCTGATTAGGATTAAATTAAAATTAAATTAAAGATTTATTAATCAACTTAAAATTTGACACCTTTGACACCTGTCAAATTTATCTTTTTTTGACACCGGTGAAAGTATTTAAGAATAATAGTAATTTATTAAATATTAAAATGGATAGAGTGTGGAATGCACATATTGTGAAGTTGATATGCTGTGAATAATAATAATTTGTTGGTAAAATTAACTTCAGGCATACTCATTTGTACCAAGCAGAATATCCATTTGGCCCTGAAAACTCTAAAAAGGTCGTGCAGGAGCCTAAATCAATCAAAATAAAGATTCAGTACGTGGGAGTGTATCAGGATGTTGACAATCAAAGAACTTTCATTGAATTTTAGTGCTATCCTATAACCTAGGGCCTCCATCGCAATCATTTCAAAGGTGATAAAAGCACCGGGAAAAAGGTTTTGACGAAGCTGGGAATTTAAATCAAATCTGTTGAGGAAAAGAGCATCCAAGACATACTAAGCTAGTCACTCAATGCAATTCAAAAAGCCGGTGACAATCCTAAATTGAGTGCCGAGAAAGAAAGGCTTAGAACTATAAGTTAAAGAACATCACAAACACTTTAGTCCAGCAAGACCAAGCAAGAGATGCTAGTAGAATTCACCAAGCTTGTAAAAAATGGAGAAATTTCAGACGTAAATGAATATGTTAAACTACATTATGAAAACGAAAATGACATAGTTCAAATTTCAGAGATAGACTCAAGGCTGAGATCGGTCTTAAAAAATCTACGAGGAACTGGACTAATACAAAAAAAACAATCTCATTGCTAGAATCTTTGCAAACTTTCGTACTGAGAAATGAACCAGATTACAGTAATACTTAGACACTTGAACAATTAAAATTGGAAGAATGGGGTTATGCTCAAGCTTTAGATTTCTTGTACAAGGTTATAATCGCTTAGGAGGATCTCAAAAGATGCTGCGTGTAGCTTTATGGGGCAGCAGATACAGGAAAATCAACAATAATAAGAATGCTCCAACAGACCTTTGTGTGTGATGTTCTTTAGGAGGGCCAATCACACTTTAAGCTCCAAGTTGTACCAATTAAATTCTAGCCATAGGTAGTACTAATGGACGAGATGAACGATCAGCACTTCTTTAGATGCGACAGAATTGCAAAGATGAAGAGATTACTGGAAGGATAGGGCTACTCCACTGAGGCAAAATACGGAGAGGTACAATTAGAATACATAGATTCAGCAGTGGTATTTACAACAAATTCAATGCTCTTAGAATAACTAAACAAGATCGATCAGGAGGCATTTAAGTCAAGGTGCCATCTAATCTCCCTGAGAGAGGCAAGCCGATAAAGCTATACCATTCAACATGTTACAGTTAGCAAAGTCATTCATGACGAGACTAGAGGAAGAGAGAACCATGCTTTAGATGTCGTAAGAGGAAGAGATCATTGAGAAAGAAAAAAGAGCAAACCAAGAAAACCTATAATCAGAGTGAAAAACTTGATTTTAAAACTAAAACTGTTTAAATAATCACAATATATGCATTCCACATGAAGTAAAAACCTAATAACTATCTGGCTGGCTTAAGCCCCAGTATTAATTTCCTATAAGCATTAAATAATAATAATAATAATATGCATTCCACACTCTATCCATTTTAATATTTAATAAATTACTATTATTCTTAAATACTTTCACCGGTGTCAAAAAAAAGATAAATTTGACAGGTGTCAAAGGTGTCAAATTTTAAGTTGATTAATAAATCTTTAATTTAATTTTAATTTAATCCTAATCAGACTTTTGACAGGTGTCAAAGGTGTCAAATTGGCCTATTATACACGAGGATAAATATTAGGCCAGGGTGTCAAAAGATGTCAAAAATGTTACTGTGAGCCAATTCTATTTCCAATTATAGTGAACCAAATTAGATCTACAAGAGTTTGTAATTAGTGGCAGTTAGGATTAATAATGAATTTAAACTCTATTTTTATTTGTTAAATTTCCTATTTTTATCTATTTTATCAATTTTAAATAGTAAGTGACAGCACAAAGACATTGATTAGATTTATTCAGTTACACTTTTACTATAAAACTCGTCATTGATTTTAGGCTTGTATTTTATAACCAATGGGGTTTAGGTTGTAAATAACTTAAAAATATAAAAAATATAATTTAATTTAATTTATAGATTTATATAATTTTTAAGTACTTTTTAATTAGAGTAATTCAATCAAAACCCCAAAACCCTTTCAGTAGTTATATTGAGTTTTTGATTGATAAAAGTAGACTATTAGTGCATACTTTATTAGGGTTTAATAGGGTTTATGTAGGGGTTTAATGTTTAAATATTAGTAATTTAAGTGAGTATGTGCGAGGTTTGGGGTCAGTTTATGACAGTGAGTATATAGATATATTGTTTAAGTTGCGATATGGATGTGATGATTATAGTGATCAACTCAGACCTATTCTAAATTACACATCTATTGCAAGACTGCTCCATAAATCTCCTGCTACTGTTAGGTCACACTGTCTATTAGCATTGAATTTAAAGAGATAGCATCTTAATTCTAAGCCTAAGAGACCCTTAAAATTTTAGCAGCATCATATTGAATATCTTATTAATGATAAGACTCTTAAATACTGGGCTCATTTCTCTCTGGCCTAGAGGGCTGTGATGTTTCATCGCCAATTTCCTGAGCTTCATATCTCTGCTTAATCGATTGCTAATATCTATAAAAAGAATGGTATATCTTACAAGACAGTCAATCGCATTAAGAGAGTGATCGATTTTAATTTTCCATTTTATAAAACTAATTTAAATTAAATATTAGATTAAATGCAGAGATCTTAAGAGCATAATATAAAGTTCATACACGCTGATGAGGCAGTATTTACATTCAATACCTTCATATCAAGGTCTTGGTATATAAGGTACAGCAACATTGAAGTATATGATTAAAAGGTTAAGGTTTAGACTCATGCAATACTTGGCGGAATAAGCGAAGATAACGGCCTTGAGACATATGTTATCCATCCTCGCTCAATAAAGACCGAATAATACATTAAGTTCCTACAATAGCTTAGAGATAAGTACGCCGACTAAGAGATTATTCTGTTTGTAGATAACTTTTCAGTTCATAAAACTAAAGACTCAAGGAAGGAATATGAAAGGCTAAACATAACACCTGTATTTAATTTCCTTACAGCCCTTAGTTCAATGGAATTGAATTATATTGGGGGTTATTCAAAGGTCATTATAAGAAATTGCTACTCTATCATCTGATGCATGATTTAAAGATAGATACAGTTGATTTTATTAAGAGTGCTGCTAAAAGAGTCAGTGATGAGAAAGCTAAAGTGTGCGCAAGAGAAGGGAGATTTTGTGTTTATAAATAAGTTTAGATTTAAACGAATGAATAAGTTCACATATTAAATTTGCCCGTAAAGGGATTTGGCTTCTCTTTATTTTCTTCCTCTTAAGGCTTGCTTGGGCCCATGTTTCTTCTCTTAGTGCCAGCCCCTGCATCTATGTTCATCTCGTCTGGCTTTTAGAAATCTTTGAAGAGTCTCTTACTCAATTCATGCTTTACTTGAGACTTTCTCTCTCTGTTTAATTTGCTGCGCTCTTTCATCAAGTATATAGCAGTACCAGGTTTTTCTATAAAGTTAGAAGACTAAGCTTACTTGAGATGAAAGGATGCTTTTGAAGTTCCTACAGCCAGGTGTCACTTATTTTAATACCTTGCTTCTCTTTTTCTTCAGGAGAGATGCTATAGCGTTTCTTGTGAGCTTCTTAAATAACTTCATTTAAGTACTCAGGTTTCAGAGTTGCAAGAACACCAAAGAAGAAGTTTCTCTGTGGCAACTTAATAGAGAGCTGTAGCTTTGATGGAAGGTAGAGAGCTACGTCCAGATCACTCATTAGCATCGTCATATAGGTTTGTCGCTGATATTTCAGGGTAGTTAGGAATTTCAATCATCCTAATTTCATTAGACTTAAAAGCTTTTTTCTCTGCACTCAGTAAGGCTTTTAAGAATGAGATTTTAGTTCCCTCCTAAGTCGGCAAGAACAATCCAACTATAATGGATTTATTAATCTTACTTAAGAACTTACCTTGCTATACCAAATATCTACTAAGGTCCTATTTACTTCGAAATTTTCCTATTAAATCTTAAGATTAAATTCTCTTCATTGCATCATTCAGAGACTCCATCTTGCTTCCTCTTTCAAGAAATGTTAATGAAATTTAAAATTATGGATATCCAATCTAAGTTTATTAAAATCTTCCTACTTAATAGGAAGGACCTACTGTAGGTCAACCTAAAAAAGATATGCGGAGTAGCATTGAAAAACTTGCTACAAGTTTCACAGATTGATTTCCATTTTTATCAATCTATCTCCATTAAATTGCTCCTAATAATGTTTAATTATTTTAGGAGGTCCTCCAAATTAAGTTCAAACTTTATTAGGAGTTAAATTTTAAGATTAAAACTTAATTAGGAGCATATTAAATTTAAAAATGTTTAATAACTTTACCTCCAAATTAAGTTCAAACTTGATTTGGAGGACCTCCGAGAGAAACAAAACTTCATTAGGAGTATTTTAATTTTCTAAAATATATAAAATTCTCATAAAATATGTATACTTACAGTTTTTTTATGGTTAGTTAATTTTCTTACTTCTCAGCAAAGAATCTACTAAAGTGTCTTATACTTTACTATTATAGTTTATCTCAGTAGATTTTATCATTATTATAATAAAATTTATCAGCAAACTAAAATGAGCGCTAACATTTTGAGAAGAGAGGCATTACCTGGGTAAAGTCAATAAAAATTATCATTCCAGCAACCTAGAAAAGTAGAGACCAGAGACGCTTGTACTCAGTGGGAGCCTACTTATGACAACTTTGACCAGTCTAGCTTTGAGATTTAAATATAAATTAAGTAGGAGGTCATCATAGAAGCTGTGCAAATTGAGGAGGAGTTTAAACAACCAGCCATAGAGCATTTTTAATAAATACCAGCCAAAGTTGACTATTAATGCAAAGACTGCAATAAAGTTTTCCCTTACAAGTCAACTTATAAGAGACACTTGAGAGATATACACAACGATATGCCAAGGTTATATCTCAAGCATTAAAAGAAAGATGGGAAGTATGTCTGTGAGTTCTGTGAGAAGCCATATTCTCATACTAGAGACCTCAAAGTTCACTTAAAGAAAAAGCATAATCAAAGTTTTGTCTTTATTCATGAACCTACAGGGAAAAGATTCCTCTAAAAAAGAAGATCAAGAAATAAAGTGGAGTCTCTTAGAGTTGAAGTGTTGAAGTAAGTAAAAATGAAGAAAGCAGTCAAGAACTTTCCAGTCTCTGAGATCAATAAAATCATGGTTAAAATAGAGGCAATGAAGATTCCTATATTAAAAATTATTGACTTAGATTCTTGCCTAGAAAGCTACCTCACTCTTGAAGATAAAATAGAGAAGAGAGTCATTACTGATGACTAATATGCTTACAAGATATATCCTTTCAATTACTTCCTTGCTGATGACAAGTTCCAAATGGAATTTGCTAATGAGTATTATGCTCTTTAAAAGGCAAAGTTAAATGAGTGCAGGCATATAATCTAGCTTGATGCTATTTTACTTGGTAAAGATCATGTAGCCTTCAGGCTTCCTTTACTTGAAATGACTTACAGAGAATTCTTATCTGACAATAGATGTCAGAGATAAATTAGCTAGATAGTATAGCAGATAGTTGAAGGGATTGAAGAGCTTCACAAGCTAGGATATGTTCATAGAGACTTAAAGCCAGAGAACATCATGATGAACTTTCAGCCTCTTAGAGTTTATATTATTGACTTCAACAGAGCTCAAAGAGTGCAAGCCTCTGCATAAGGAAATGTATACGGCACTCCTGGATATTTCCCAGAGAGAGAGGATTGGAGAGATGGAGACACTTAATGGGATATCTGGGCTCTAGCAGTAATAATAATAGAGAGCGACATGCCAAGAAACGATTACTTTAGCTGCAGAGGTGAGAGAGATTCTAAGCAGAGAATCAAACAATATCTCGATAAAAATAAAATAAATGGAGGTCTCAGAGAATTTGCATACAACTATTATCAAGCTAAGCTAAGAGAATTAACAAACAATAGAAACAATCAAACATCAACTTAGAAAGATAAAATTTTGCCACATGACTCTAAGCTTATGTTATTGTGAAATATTTTAAAAACTCGCTTGTTATACTCACTTAAAACACTAATATTTAAACATTAAACCCCTACATAAACCCTATTAAAACCCTAATAAATTATGCACTAATATTCTACTTTTATCAATCAAAAACTCAATCAAACTACTGAAAGTGTTTTGGGGTTTTGAATATAGCACATTTAAACAGATGTTTCACTTAGATCACTGCCACATCGGTTTTTAACTTATGAACATACATAAAAGAAGCTGGAATATCTTAGTGAATTCTAAAAGAAAAGCTTATTTCATATAGTCAAGCAAATAATTCTGTTTGAGAGAGCTTTGGCAAAATTTCTCTAATTTATATCTAAGTATACTTTGATGGAGCATACTATCTTTTTAATATAAATTAATTTATTTAAATTAATTAAATTTATGTTTTTAGTATCTTGATACTAAAGTTTGTTCGAATGACTTGAATTCAATGTAGAGGTAATTAACTTCAATTGCTTAATTAAATTTTATATATAATTTCCCCTCCACTGTCTCATCACCATAATAAAATTACTTGTCTAATTACAATGAATCTTAAATAAAAATATTTAAATTGTATATAAATTATTTGTTCTATTTTTTAATAAAATATAAATATCTTGCTTTAGCTGTAATCATTACATATTTCATCTTTTTCCGCTTTCTATAGGAACTTATCCCCTATATTTATCTGATTAATATAATGGCTAAAGTATATTTAAAGGCTTTTTTATAGTCATATATAAATTAATTTTTTTAAGAATCTGATTGATGGTACTTATGCTTGAATAGGATTTATGTTTAACTGCAATTTCGTTTTTATTAGCAGTTTCATTCTTATTCCATAGGTTACTATTCATTTGGTTTACTAAAATATAAATTATAAATATTATCTATTTATATATAGTAGTGGTTTGATATTTAATATACATTGATCTACCTTTATATTTATATATGATTTCTCATCAATAAATATATAAATATAATTGTTAATTTGCAAATATAAATATAACTTAATTTTCTAACTGAATTGGAATAGTAGTTATTTACAAATTTATTAACTTAATTAATTGATATATAAAATTAATGGCAGACACCAAACATAACTATCCATTAATACAGCCTATAGGAAGTTGCCATCGGGAACTAATAATCTTAGAAATGAGTAGGAATATTCGAAGTTTCGTGCCTTTTTAGATAAGAAGTATTTGGATATATATTAATATAAAAAATAACTTCGTATATAATATAATTGAATTTTTTAAAATATTTGGGAGTAACGTTTAGGGAGATCGCATATTTTTTCATATTAGTGATAACCATAAAAATCTTGAATTTGATTTTCAGAGAATATCTGTATCAACTGAGTATCAGAATTATTCTAGATTTTCAAGAAAACGGGAGAAATCCCTTCTGGACTTGGATTTTTTCATTTATCACAAAAATAGATGACTCCTATACTTTATATGGAATATTGCTGATGATATATGTGTTTTGCTCCAGAGCTTTGGCTTTTCATTACACACTGATTATATCAACAATCTAACTATAAAAATATAGAAATTAATGTTTAATTTATTTATTATATTCATTTTAGGGATGTGAATTTTGAAGTAGATTTAAATTATGAACATTTGAATGATGTTCTTCCTTTGCTTCATGAAGATGGTAGTTAGATATCCCAGACCATATTAATATCACGATGATATTATCTCTACCTCATGCTCTGGCTAGTGGGATGTCCTTCGTAACATCAATCAGAATTGGCACTATTGTAATGAGCATATATTTGGATTTTTGTTATGAGGTCAGACACAGTCTTAATAAAGTATATAGCATTATTACTTTAAAGTAAGGCTTTATATTATTATAAACTCTTTTATAACTGCGGATGTGTGTTTGGATTTTTAGGTGTATTTGGAGTAATGTGCTCAAGAGTTTTCTTAGCAGCCCACTCAATAAACTAAGTGATTTTTGGGTCTACAATAGGCATAGAAATCGCTGTATTTTTTGCATTTTTGCGTAAAACCTCGAGTTTACAGACACTTAAACTGGCTTAGTGAACAAAGCCCTCTAAGAGTTAATTACCTCAGATAAGTTCTTAAGGCATCTAGCATGTTCGCATTGTCTCAAATAACTTTCTTGGCTTATTACTATGGAGCTTATCATACTGAGACTCCCCAGAAATATATTGATAATGTCATGAAGAAGTGCAGTGGCTAGGCTGCTCTAAAGATATTTCATGAGGCAGCATTTCTATATATTGGGAAAACTGCTCTAGGGTTTTTTGCCTACTTGGGTATATTAGTTCAACATAAATTCTTCACGTCTAATGCCACTAATGAAACTGAGATTTGTAGATCTATTCTGAGATTCATTCTATCATACCCTTTTATTATAATTGGTATTTATTTATTTTTTAAATGATACAATAATCTTATTTGAAATACGTCTGCGTTGTATGGTTTTTTATAAAGCAACTTGAATTAGTGACATGGGATTAGAATATTTGGCTACTATATTTTAATAAGATTTTCATTCCTTGTGGAGGAGCTGCATTTATTTTGAGTGCTCTGGGCGACTCAGTCTTCGAATAAATTGCCCTTGTGAAAAGAGATTCAAGAAGGAAATACTTAAAACGATATTATTTTTAATAAAAATAGAACAATATCAATTTATTAATTCAGTAAATTTATAAAATACTGCATATATTTGCATGAGAGAGAAGAATATGAGAGCGATCACAACTTGAATGAAAGCAAACACTCAGATAATACGAATAGCCTTATTTCTAAAAACATATAAATAAAGTGTGAATTAGAAATTAGATAAAACCTCTCTCTATTTAAGGGAGAATGAAAAATTAATTTATTCTAGTGGATTAACACATTTTGATTAGCCTTTTACAATTTACGCTTTTTCCTATGTACTCATAAAAAGAACATAGCTTTATATATAAGTTTTAACACTTATCAGGTATATTACTAATTTTTTAAATATCTTAAATAAATAATCATAGGCAGATGTTATGAAAGCCCTAGAATTAATCGCCTCTGAGAAACAAATAGACCTCTCTGAATCTCGAAATAAAGCTAAGCAGGCGTGGATAGACTTACAAAAAATCTACGAAGAAATTGATCCAAGCCAGAAGCAAAATATTATGGACAATATATAATGTCTTAAAATTTTCAAAATTATAAATACAGGTACGCAATATAATAATTTATAACAAATTTTGATAGTAAACTTAGGGTCTAGGCTAAAGAGACTAGAGAAATAGAGAAAAGATCAAAATCGGATAATTCTAGAGTTCTGAACGACTTTATATAGGATGAAATTAATCAGTCGTACAGAATGATATTTTAATAATTTATGCTCACATATTTTTTAAGAATTTGTAGAATTATAAAATTACAATTCAAACATTAATATCCTAAGGCTTCTTAAGAAAGGAAAAGGCTAAGGAGGTGGACTTGCAATTGGAAACGTTAATTTATCACCATCACAAAGCAAAGACAAGAAACTATAATTATTGACATACTCATTTATATTTACATTTCGATTGTATACGAAGAGTTGAAAATAATCTCTGAACTAAATTCATTCATGCGTGGTTATAGTCCAAGAGCCTCTAGTATGAGTCCTAGTGGAAAATCTTAACATAAATTGGCTGATATGCTCCCAGAAATCAATGAAAGTCACATACTTTCACGTGGAGATTGATCAACTTAGTAAATTACACCTATAAATAAAATATAGCCAAACAAAGCTCAATAATAGCAATCACGCAACAACGATATTGTATCAATTAATACTGATTAATACCTATCACCAAGATCTGCAGTTTAGAACTATCCCTAGTAAAGAACTTAAGTAGATTTGCAGCCACATTAACAAAGATTAAACTAATTGAACCAATAAGATTTTGGTAATTAACAAAGAAATGTTTCTATTTCACCAAACAGGTAATCAGCATAGAGTATGATGTCGTAAATGGGTTTTAATGGTGGTACCGATTAGAATTAATTCATAGCCTCATCTCAAGAGGGTTTGTAACAATTAGCTTAAATGCTTCAAGGAGAATAGCAATTCCCATAAACTTAGGGAGTGGTTGAAGTTGACTAATTCGGGAAGCAATAATTTGTACCATAACTTGCTGAATAAGTACCAATAGAGTCTTAGAACTATCTGCCAATATAACAAATCTATTAAGGAGAACCTGTTGTTAATCCTAATACTGGCTTAATCGTGGGATATTATAGTTAAATATTAAATTTTTGGGAGAAAAATTAAATTTATTAAAAATTGCTCTAAAAATGGTTCATAATTAAAATAATTCATTATATTTAAAATGAATTATAAAATTATAATCAAATTTGCTTTATTTTTAATTGTATTACTCAATATTATTAAATGACTATTAACTCACAAATTTATTGAATTTATATTCTCTGAAACTTTTAAAAGTAATTTTTACTACTAATAGGTAGATTTTAAAATAATTATTTGTAATGGTACTTATAATATTATGCAAAATAATATTTATCTAATTCCTAAATTTATTTACAATAATAAATTCCTAATAACTTTAATGATTAAGTCTAGACCCCCTTATTCCAAGGTGATCAGCTATCATTCATGCCTTAGTCATAAACTGTACCTTAAAAATAACCAATCACTAAACAATCATATATTTAACCTCAGTTAGCATAACAACAGTTATTGCCAGTATATCAAACTGATTATCAAGTTTATGGTGTCCCTTAGCAACAGGATAAAATTAAGTGTATTTTTTTAGATATACAAATTCAAATAATTATAGAAACATTTATCAAATCAACAATTGTTTTAAGATTCTTTATAACCAAACCAATCTTAATTCTTACAGTAGCAGCCATTGTAATAGTAAATTTCGTATCCAGAAATCTAACAGCAAAACAATATTTTAAACCCTCTTTTAGACTAAGTACAACAATAATTACAACCTTTACAATAAGTAAATTAACTACAGCAAAACTAAATGCAATCGGCAGTAGACCAGTATTCTCATTGAGATTTGTAATAACAGTAATTGCCAAACTAAGAGCTTGAAGGCTTTGAGGAAATTAATTAGAATCATCTAATTGGTAATTAGGCTTTCATTACTCAAAGCAATTAACCAAACTCATAAATGAATTTTAATGCAAAGACACCTCAATTAATGCAGTAGCCTTTATAAAATTAAGTAATTACTGATTACCAAAGCCCTATTAGAGATTTATTATAGTAGTTCTAACATCCTTTGAGATTATTAAATTTATTTTATTAAATCCACTTAACCAGTTTTCTTCACCAATTTAAAACCAATAGTTAAGACCAACAACACAAGACTAATTAGAGTCTTCACAATAACAACACTATTAACTTTGAAACTAACAGCTCTCCTAAAACCCATTCTAATAACAACAACAATTACCGCTTTAGTAGGAATAAAATTAGCCTACTTTTTAACAACAACAGCAATAACTTCAGTCGCAATAAGACATATTTTCAGCAAGTCATAACACACAACAAAGATATCTGGAGGAGCAAAGACAGCAGTTGAAGTAAGCGCAGTCCAATATGTAATAAGGAAATCCCTAATTGAATAAATATTAATAGCATAAGGAGTTCTTGGAGGATAAGATGTTTAGTAAACCACGGGAGAACGGTGTGATGCAGCAAGTTTAAGAGGAATAGTAGTAATAAATTGGCTTTGTGTCTGATCCTACAGATATTCAATTATGTTTATTTTATAGCAATATAATTTAGCAGAGTGAATTATTGATTGATGGGGATTTGATTGAATCTCAAAGATAGGAGCAACTTGCAACTTTTATCTTAATTCTTTTAATTGCAAATGAAGGTTTGATGGACTCCTTACAATAACTTAACTTAAATCAACGAAGCTCATCAATCCATTAAATTTAAAATCAACCATCCCAATAACCAATTATCTAAAACTAATTAAATCAAAGCATCCCTTAAATGAACCAACCCACTAATTTCCAATATAAATAACAGCCTGGTCAGCAGACTCTACAATAAAGAATAAGTTCACCTTTCATAGAAAAGGAACTTCCACTGATCAAAGAAGAAGACCCAGATATCGATAACTGTGAATCAGACATTAATGACACAGACATGCATATGTCAAACCTAAAACCATAACAAGTTGTGAATTAAAATCTTCAATATAAAGAAATTAAAAATTCAAATTTTTAGTCACAACCTTAGATTGGTTCAGGAAATATATCAAATATTAACCCTCCTTAAAGTAACAGCAGAGACAATTCTTTGATTTTACAAGAACAGCAAAAACAATTTTATTAAATTCCCCTAGAATAAAAAGCAATAAATTCAGATCATATTGGCGCTAAACAAGTCTAACAATAAAATTCATTAGTATCGTAATAACAAGTACCTTAAGCCCAGCAATAAAACTTCAATTTAAAAGATTATACTTATAGAAAGATTATAATTGCTCCTGTAAAACAGCAAGACTCACTATTAAATTATAATGCAAACTCTTCATAACAAGGTTAATTCTAAGCCAAAAAGTAGCTGATAACCCGATAGCAGTAATAACAACAAATTTAATCAAGAAATGTACCTCAGTAATAGCAATTTCAAGAAAATTAGTCATTGACTTAATAATAAGCACCTCAAAAATTACCACCACTTACAAATCAACCTAGCCTTTAACAAATTAATGGTGGCTTGACTAACTACAAACACAATAATTACCAAATGGCTAATAATTTACAAATAGCTAATAAATAACTCCAACTAATAGAGCAATCGTTAATGGATAAGATAACTCAAATTTATTAAAATAAAACAATCCAATAACCCCATTAAATCAAGCTTAACCTCAAAACTCCCTCATAAACGCATAAAATAAACCATTTCTCAATTCATAAGGAAATCCATTTGTTTAAAATTAATTATAGTAGCAAACATATCCAAATCAAACTAATTCATAACTACCTGCATAGAATCAACAATTAAATCAACTATAAACTCAACAAAAAATTCTATCTTCCTAGAATCAAATTGTTTAAGGTTATAATTTCTTGTCTAACTAGGTACCCTCACAAAATCTTACTTATGGGCAACCCAGGAGTATTGGGCCAATCGCAAAATTAAGTACAAAATCTCAATAAAAACCTCGTACAACCAAAAATTATAAATAATAATCAAGGTTAATAAAACGCTAAAGTTTCATAACAAATGAATCCTAGATATTGTTAATTCAAATAGTTTATTAATAATTACATCAATCAATAATCTCGAAAATATTGAAAATTTATTCTTTTTGCAATAAATTTAAAATTAATAGAATTAATTATAATAACAGCAACTATTAAAATAATAACAACATTAAAATATGAAACCTTAACTGCAACAACTGCCTATGCATCAACAAACTCTTCCACCTCTCCTCAATTAACAGTACCCAATTCAACAGTAACAAAGATTCTAGCCACAAAAGTAACTTGGTCTTACACAACCCGCTTCCTTCCAAAACCCTAATAACCTCATGACTCAGAATCATCAGCCAGGAACATAAGTACCTAAGCTCAATATGAATCAAAACCCAAAACCCTTTCAGTAGTTTGATTGAGTTTTTGATTGATAAAAGTAGACTATAAGATCATACTTTATTAGGGTTTTAATAGGGTTTATGTAGGGGTTTAATGTTTAAATATTAGTAATTTAAGTGAGCATATGCGTGATTTGGGGTCTGTTTATGACAGTGATTATATAGATTTACTATTAAAATTGCGATATGGTTGTAATAACTATGGTGAATAACTCAAGCCTGTTCTGAATTATACGTCTAAAGCAAGGCTACTCCATAAATCTCCAGCAACAGTGAGGTCTCACTGTCTATTAGCATTGAATTTAAAGAGATAGCATCTTAATTCTAAGCCTAAGAGACCTTTAAAATTTTAGCCTCATCATATTGATTATCTTATTAATTATAAGACTTTTAAATACTGGGCTCATTTCTCTCTAGCCTTGAGGGCTGTGATGTTTCATCGCAATTTCCTGAGCTTCACATATCTGCTTAATCGATAGCTAATATATATAAAAAGAACGGAATATCTTACAAGACAGTCAATCGCATTAAGAGAGTGATTGACTTTAATGTTCCATTTTATAAGACTAATTTAAATTATTTATTCGATTAAATGCAGAGGTCTTAAGAGCATAATATAAAGTTTATACACTCTGATGAGGCTGTATTTACATTCAATACCTTTATATTAAGGTCTTGGTACAAGAGGTATAGTAATATAGAAGTTTATGACTAAAATGTTAAGGTTTAAACTCATGCTATTCTTGGTGGAATAAGTGAAGATAGTGGCCTCGAGACTTATGTTATTCACCCTCGTTCTATAAATACTGAATAATATATTAAGTTCTTGCAATAACTCAGAGATAAGTACGCTGACTAAGAGATTATTCTATTCGTTGATAACTTGTCAGTTCATAAAACTAAAGACTCAAGGAAGGAATATGAAAGGCTAAATATAACACCTGTATTTAATTTTCCTTACAGCCCTTAGTTCAATGGAATTGAATTATATTGGGGGTTATTGAAAGGTCATTATAAGAAATTGCTGCTCTACCATCTGATGCATGATTTAAAGATAGATACAGTCGATTTTATTAAGAGTGCTGCTAAATGAGTCAGTGATGAGAAAGCTAAAGTGTGCGCAAGAGAAGGGAGATTTTGTGTTTATAAATAAGTATTAGATTTAAACGAATGAATAAGTTCATAATATTTCCTCTTAATGCTTGTTGGCCCTTTCTTTCTTCTCTTAGTGCCAGCTCCTGTATCTATGTTCATCTCGTCTGGCTTTTAGAAATCTTTGAAGAGTTTCTTACTCAATTCATGCTTTGCTTGTGACTTTCTCTCTCTGTTTAATTTACTGCGCTATTTCATTAAGTATATAGCAGTTCCAGGTTTCTCTATAAAGTTAGAAGGGTAAGCTTTCTTGAGATGAATGGATGCTTTTGAAGTTCCTTCAGCCAGGTATTACTTATTTTAATACCTTGCTTCTCTTTTTCTTCAGGTGAGATGCTGTATCGTTTCTTGTGAGCTTCTTAAATAACTTCATTTAAGTACTCAGGTTTCAGAGTTGCAAGAACACCAAAGAAGAAGTTTCTCTCTGGCAACTTATTAGAGAGCTGTAGCTTTGATGGAAGGTAGAGAGCTACGTCCGGATCACTCATAGCATCGTCATATAGGTTTGTCACTGATATTTCAGGGTAGTTAGGAATTTCAATCATCCTAATTTCATTAGACTTAAATGCTTTTTTGTCTTCACTCAGTAAGGCTTTTAAGAATGAGATTTTAGTTCCCTCCTAAGTTGGCAAGAACAATCCAACTATAATGGATTTATTAATCTTACTTAAGAACTTACCTTGCTATACCAAATATCTATAAAGGTCCTCTTTACTTCGAAATTTTCCTATTAATTCTTGAGATTAAATTCTCTTCATTGCATCATTCATAGACTCCATCTTGCTTCCTCTTTCTAGAAATGTTAATGAAATTTAAAATTATGGATATCCATTCTAAGTTTATTAAAATCTTACTACTAAATAGGGAGGACCTACTGGAGGTAACCTTAAAAAGATATACGGAGAAGCATTGAAAAACTTGCTCCAAGTTTCACAGATTGATTTTCTTTTTTATCAATCTATCTCCATTAAATTGCTCCTAATAATGTTTAATTATTTTAGGATGTCCTCCAAATTAAGTTCAAACTTTATTAGGAGTTAAATTTTAAGGTTAAAACTTAATTAGGAGCATATTAAATTAAAAAATGTTTAATAACTTTACCTCCAAATTAAGTTCAAACTTGATTTGGAGGACCTCCTAGAGAAACAAAACTTCATTAGGAGTATTTTAATTTACTAAAATATATAAAATTCTCATAAAATATGTAAACTTACAGTTTTTTATGGTTAGTTAATTTTCTTACCTCTCAGCAAAGAATCTACTAGAGTGCCTTATACTCGACTATTATAGTTTATCAGGGTATATTTTATCAGGGTATATTTTATCATTACTATTATTATAAAATATATCAGCAAACTAAAATGAGCTCCAACCTGTTAAGAAGAGCGGCATTACTGGGATCAAGCCAATAAAAGTTATCATTCCAGCATCCAAGAAAAGTAGAGACCAGAGACGCTTGTACTCAGTGGGAGCCTAACTATGACAACTTTGACCAGTCTAGCTTTGAGATTTAAATATAAGTTAAGTAGGAGGTTATCAAAGAAGCTGTGCAAATTGAGGAGGAGGTTAAACAACCCTCCATAGAGCATTAATAAATACCAGCCAAAGTTGACTATTAATGCAAAGAATGCAATAAAGTTTTCCCTTACAAGTCAACTTATAAGAGACACTTGAGAGATATACACAACGATATGCCAAGGTTATATCTCAAGCATTAAAAGAAAGATGGGAAGTATGTCTGTGAGTTCTGTGAGAAGCCATATTCTCATACTAGAGACCTCAAAGTGCACTTAAAGAAAAAGCAAAATTAAAGTTTTGTCTTTATTCATGAACCTACAGGGAATAGATTCCTCTAAAAGAGAAGATCAAGAAACTCAGTGGAGTCTCTTAGATTTGAAGTCTAGAAGTAAGTTAAATTGAAGAAAGCAGTCAAGAATTTTCCAGTCTCCGAGATCAATAAAATCATGGTTAAAATAGAGGCAATGAAGATTCCCATATTAAAAATTATTGACTTAGATTCTTGCCTAGAAAGCTACCTCACTCTTGAAGAAAAAATAGAGAAGAGAGTCATTACAGATGACTAATATGCTTACAAGATATATCCTTTCAATTACTTCCTTGCTGATGACAAGTTCCAAATGGAATTTGCTAATGAGTATTATGCTCTTTAAAAGGCAAAGTTAAATGAGTGCAGGCATATCATCTAGCTTGATGCTATTTTACTTGGTAAAGATCATGTAGCCTTCAGGCTTCCTTTACTTGAAATGACTTACAGAGAATTCTTATCTGACAATAGATGTCAGAGATAAATTAGCTAGATAGTGCAGGAGATAGTTGAAGGGATTGAAGAGCTTCACAAGCTAGGTTATGTTCATAGAGACTAAAAGCCAGAGTACATCATGATGAACTTTCAGTCTCTTAGAGTTTATATTATTGACTTCAACAGAGCTCAAAGTGTGCAAGCCTCTGCATCAAGAAATTTATACGGCACTCCTGGATATTACCCAGAGAGAGAGGATTGGAGAGATGGAGACACTTAATGGGATATCTGGACTCTAGCAGTAATAAAAATAGAGAGCGACATGCCAAGAAACGATTACTTTAGCTGCAGGGGTGAGAGAGATTCTATGCAGAGAATCAAACAATGTCTCGATAAAAATAAAATAAATGGAGGTATCAGAGAACTTACATACTCAACTATTATCAAGCCAAGCTAAGAGAATTAGCAAACAATAGAAACAATCAAACATCAACTTAGAAAGATAAAATTCAGAGAACTGTCAAATGACTCAAAGCTTATGTTTGTGTGAAATATCCTAAAAACTCGCTTGTTATACTCACTTAAATTACTAATATTTAAACATTAAACCCCTACATAAACCCTATTAAAACCCTAATAAAATATGCACTAATAGTCTACTTTTATCAATCAAAAACTCAATCAAACTACTGAAAGGGTTTTGGGGTTTTGAATGGTATGGCATAAAATCAAAACTTATAGCAAAGATCTATGGCACAATCACTTCCAAACCAATAGAAACAGTAAAGTTCAAATGCAAATTAAGCAGCTCAGTTGATCACTTAATAAATATTAATGATGTAGAGGTAAATGGAGTAGGGTTTCTCCAAGATGTGTGATAAAATTGAGGACATAGAGGGTAGAGTTTATTATGCTTCGAATTAATTGTAGTAGTTTAAACTTAGTAGGTTGACAATTAAAGAATGCAAGAGTAAAAAGATTTTGATAATTAATAGATATTTAGGAGACTATCTGACACATTGAATTCTCAAAACTATTAAATGCTACAACAAAGAACTATGGGTTAGGCAATTGATTTTGCAAGGTTAGTTTATTTTTTATTTTTAAAAAATATTTTAGGGATGAAAGAGAACTATACGAGGGATTGATTCTCTATAATTAATTTTAATTTTAATTTTCATGTGATTCCATAACTTATAGGGTGATTATCTTTGTACTTAATAATTTTTATTTGAGTATTTTCTAGTATATTAAAATTTCTATTCTTTAATGTAAATCTTCTAATCTTGATTAAGTTAAATACTACGTTAGTGTTTCTGTTCAGTAATTATTATAGATATGATAAAATGAATTTAATGTGCTAACTATTAAATATGAAAGAGAACCTCGATTCAGACCATAAGATTATAGTTAATCACAAATTTTAATGAATCAGCCCCTTCCTATGAGCACAATTTAAAATGTCTAAGGTTAAATTCCTTCAAAGTCTCCAGAAAGGCAGTATTAATCGAAGCTGAAGATTCAATTCTGCGATAAGGTCTTAGAGTTTGTGATGAAGCATTAGTTCGAGGAGGCTTACAGACTTACTATGAAAGAAGCAGATGACATTTACTTGATTAGATAAGTTGCTTAAACAGGCCCAGTAGTAAAGCAGCTTGAAGACAAGACTGCTTTTTAAGTGATCAATCGCATTAACAAAATCATAAGAAGCGGAGCTTTCGAAGCGATGGAGATAGAATGGATTGAAGATGCAAATAGAAGGGGACTTTTCTAATAATTGAGTAAGCACGAGCAAAACGAATATTTGGACACTCTCTATCAATTTTCATAGTCCAAACTCAATCAAAAAATATCAACTAGAGCCACTCAGGTTTACTAGCAAATTAAGTCTAGTGCTGCTAATAACGCCAGCAATAATGTTTTGCCAAATTTATTGTGAGATAAATTACAAAATATATTTAAGAATTTAAGAGAGAATTTTCATACTTTATTTGAAATCATTTTTATAATTTTCACATATTTTACTCATCATAGAAATTAATTCTCATAATTCAAATTTCATTTATTATTTTATTATAAAATTTATATTACTCTAGTCTTAATTGATATCAGGTTGTTGCTGTAGAATAGAATAAATGTGGGAAGTAGTTATTAATGCATGCTAATTTAAAAAAAATAATTATTAAATTAAAGACCTTTGGAAATAAATTAATCCCTAATTCCACTAATGAAAATAAATATTTTTCAATTGATAATCAATAGAGTTTAATAAATAAAGTCAAACAGAACATGCTTCTTTTGCTTTTTAATTATTATAATATATATATAAACATCAATTGATTATTTAACTTATAGATACGAGTAAAATAATTTGAAATTTTTAATTGTAATTATATATATTTTAACAATAACAATAAATTTTTAAAGATATATTTTAAATAAATATATAACATCCTTAAAACATGGAAGTATAAGAATGATATTATATTTTTTAATAAAAGCTCAATATAAACATAAATTAAATGTGATATCTTTTAAGCTCAAGTAAATTTTCTGAAAGCACAAATAATATAAAACTAATTTTTCAAATAAACCAAGAATTTTATTTGAAATTCTAAATCTTCATTATGTACTAACATTAAATTGAATTGCTTTTATAATTAACTAAAAAAGAAATTTATTTGTAAATTTAATTAATCTATGTCAGGTTACTTTTTCGATGCAAATTATAAATTGATTTTAAAACTATACAATCCTTATTATTTGAATACTTTAATATCAAATTAGCATCTGGTATTTATTATTAATGGTAAAAATGAAAATTATTGGTTACTAAAATTGTTATATTACATTTAAAATACCGATAATCTCATGCAAATAAAATTCTAAAGAATTTATGAAAAGTATAATTTTAAATATTATGGTTCAAATTTTGTTTAATCATTTAGAATAACTTATGAAGTCATAAAATAATAACAAGCAATCGAACCAAAGAAACTTTACACTAGCATTTTTCTTTACAATAATTATGGAAATGCTTATTCTCAGTGGATAAAGCTTAAATTATAAAATATTAATTTAGATTATATATTTTTTTTAGTTTCTGTAAGATTAATGAAGAAAATTATCTTAACGATCCTACCTCTTTATAACATTCTTTATAACACCAAAATCAAAAAGAATCTTATGAAAAAATTATACTCAAAAATTTAGATTTAAATTAGTAAATTTCAGATTCTGAAAATAATAAATTTAAAGACGAGTAACGAGCAAACTAGATATAGGTTAATTTTTAATAATCCTATATTCATGGAATCGATGATGAGGATTTAAAAAAGCTAAATCAAGATATAAATCGAAATATTCATTAGCAAGCCAACGCAATATAAGAGATTTTTTGAAGATATTTTTGAAAAGAAACGGAATGAAAATAAGCAAAATTCATAAATTATTGAAAATCAGACTTTTAAGAATGGGTATGATTAATTTAACTTTTTGGGAAATTAAAAGAGTGATTCTTTACTGTTTTAGGCAAATTAAATTAATAATGATTCTGAGATTAATAAGATTATTAAAAAATAAAGATAGCTCGAAAATTAATAATATTTGCAAGATGATGATTTATCTGAATAAATTGATATTTCTCAATAAGTATAATTATGTTTATATATAATAAATAAAAATACGCTTAAAATAAGTCTATTTGGTTTTAATTTAGTATTGATGAATGATTCGGATCATGCTATTGATAAGAATATTGCGAAAGACATAGAAGATTAATTAAATCAGTTAGTATGGGGTAAAAATTAAAAAGACTAGGATTCTTAAAGTTAAAAATATGAATGCAGAGAAAATACTGATTGTTTAAACAATCCCTATGAGACTTGCTCTAGCAAAGGAATATCTAAAATTCAAAATATTTTATGATAGTTATAAATAATTGAATATGCTAGCACAAAGATGTGTTTCCTATTTTAGGACTTGAATTTATGGGCTTGTTTTTACTAATTGTCATTATGTCACTTTCAACAATGGCAAGAATTGGGGGAGGGGGTGTGGTCTTCCCATTTAAATTAAAGAAATTAAAATAATATTTTGCATGACTTTCTTTAGCTTTGAAACTAAAAATGCAATTCCTTTATCTGGTTTAACTATTTTATCCTGTTCAATCACAAGATATATAGTGTCTATCAATGAAAGGCACCCTGAAAGAAACTCTGTAGTAATTGACTATAATTTAGCAGCTATCATGTTTAAATTAATATAAAAATGCTTAATTATTCACAATTTTAAAAATAAATGTTGCCTATAGTGTAAATCGGCAGTATGATAGGAGTGCTAGTGAACTTGCTTTCCCAAGTCTCTATCTTTAAATTATGTTAACTTTGGTCCTACTCTCTTTGGCTCTTCACACAGCTTATAAAGCCAGATTTATCTACAAGTAAGAAACAGAAATGCTAAAAGTAAGATAGTAATAGTAAAAGGAACTTTAAGGCAAGAAAGTTTATCACAATGAATCATTTTAATTTATGATTGAGATGTAAATAGGCAAGGGATTGAAGTAGAAACCAGTTAAAAATCCCTTTAATAATCAACCTAAATTTCATGGTTTAAAGAAGTCAGACAGCAATTAAAATTTATCAAAACTAGAAAACTTGTAACAAACTTCACCTAGTAAGATGATTCCACCCTATAGAATGAATTCGATAACTACTTTGAACAATCAGAATAAATATAAAAAAATCTAAGATGATTTTTTAAAAGATTATCTAGCCAGATATGAACAGCAAGGCAACTTTAGAAAGCTGTAATAAATGTAGAAAGATCTTGGGTCCTTCGAAATTGAACAAGATTCTGATATGTTTGCACACTTAACTCTACTCCATTAAAATAGCAATGTTGATAGTGGTAGCCCAAAAAGTGGTAGTAGCAACAGCAATAGTAATAGACACAAATTAATCATTGTTGGTTAACAGCATTAGTAAAATACCTCACCAAATGACATTCAATAGAATGCAACTTCAATCAGTCCCAGAGATAAGGATCAAATTCGTCAATAAAATATTTAACTTATTTCTAAGAATTAACCTTTAAGTGATGATACTTTGCCTACTCCCACCATTCCTTAGGCTTTTTAACTTAACTAGGAGAACGACATAGAATTCTAAGCTTTAAACTAAATTTTGAAAATTGAATAGACACACAGATAGTGGAATAAGTAAGCTGTCTGCTTTTCATGTTTAGTTACACTGCTCGTGGTGAACTTATGAATAAGAGATTTGTTTTACTTTAATTATCTATTATCCTTATACTTAGAGGAAGCTCAAAATTTAAATCCATAATTGGGCTATAGAGATTCAGTACTATGGATTGGGTTATTTTGATAATATTTATTACGATTTGTAGCATGGTCAGTGCCTTCTCTATATTTATTGCAGTTAGGGAGTAAAAATTGAAGACCAAGTATAGTATGGGAATTGCTTAATCAGATATCTAATTCAACAAGCCAGCAAATTTATAGAAGAATTAAATTGTTTCATACGGAGAGATATAATAAGGAATTTAAAGTTAACTATTATAAAATCAAAATTGTTTTCTTCTTTGATATTAATTTAGTTAATTTATAATAATTGATAGATACTTGATTAGGTTTATTGTATCTCTTTATATTTTTCAGCAAATAGTACTGAATTTTGTGATATCAACGCCTTCGCTTATTCTGGCCTTAAGATCTATATATCCAAAAATAGGCACAAGCACAGCGGATAGTGCAAGTACAAAAACCAGACAAAACACGACTGGTGATTGTCTGTTATACATTTTTACTACTTTATTAAGGAGATACATCCCCAAGATTGATCCTGATGAGCTCCAAAAGCCAGGCCCAAAACCGTATTAAATATTTAGCATGCGATACATCACATAGATCACAGATGAACCTGAAGTGGAAAACATTATCATATACATTCCTGTTGCCGAGGCTACTTTGGGAGGGACTCCCGCACTCAAAAGTATAGGGTTAAATATTGCACCTCCACCAAGACCTAAAGCTCCAGACACTGTACCTCCAATGAAGGCTGAAATAACAAGTTTAAAAATGGCTGGATTTTGGAAGAAATAAAAATATATTTTGTAAAATTGCCAAATCGAATTTGATATATAACTTATTTTATATAAAATATTTTCTTATTTGATAGACAAGCTGTAATGAATATAAGTGGTATTTGGATTAATGGAGGTTGGGTCTCAGGAGCTCTTGGGCTTGGTAGTGGAGCAGTATTTAACCCAGTTTTGTTAAGTATGGGAGTGCCACCTTCTGTTTCCTCCTCGACTGGAATGTACATGATTATGTTCTCAATTAGTGGATCGAGTATTGTATATATTCTCTATGGAATGCTTAACTATCAATTTGCTATGTGGCTTGGATTTTGGTGCTCAATTGCTTCTCTTGTTGAACTATGTATTTTTTAATAAAAATTATAATACTAATTAGTTTATTATTAAAATTAAACTATAGATGCTGAATAAATTTGTGAAAAAATACTACAGATAATCACCTATTGTCTTTTTACTAGGACTTATTTTAGGTTTATCAGCTCTTTTGGTGCCTATTTTTGCATATTTCGACTTGAATAAGTAAATACAAAATGGAGTTAATATATTGAAATTTAACTCGATTTGTTGATAAATTTATTTTTTATCAAACATTTGATTTCATAATTTCTATACTATAATACATTCTAATCCCTAATTATAGTACTTGTCTATCAAACCTGATATCGCTTGAAGCAATTTATTTATAATTATATATTTAATTTCAAATATTTTTTTTAAAATATAAAAGCCAGTCCCAAGTTAAATTTAGCTTTAAGTCCTTATTCTTTGACAACTTTCCTTACTGAAAAGATACAAATGCTTGCACACATAATTAAAAACATTGCTAAAATAGTCCAATCTAGTATTCCTCACTTTTACAGACCAATAATTGATGGAGACTTTCTACTTTCTCTCAGCAAAAAGTATAATAAAATTCATTCTTCTATTTTTGAGATGAATAATTTACACATTTTTTAGCAAATTTAATGTAACTAATCCAATTAAACAATCGAAACAAACCGCATGTTTATCCTATTATCTATGAGTTTTCTCTTTTTCTAATATTTATTTAAATTATTTATAATTGATTTCTTTAAAAATTGATCTTAAGTTTTATTGATGTTTGTATTAGAACAATCTGCTCATTTTCCTCTATTATTTTTCCTTATCATTTTTCTATATTGATTATTACTCTGTATTACCTCCATTTTAAGTATTTTTGAGGAGAAGCTATTCTTCCTAAGGATTTATAAATAAAAATATATCTTAATGTAAGGAATTATGTGCAAGTTTAGGGTCCTCCTAAATCTCAAAATAATCACTATCGTTTAAATTTAATTGTTTTGTTAATAAAAAACTACCAACATTTTAGAGTTTAATTTATAAGAAAATTTAAATAACTATCATTAGCATTGGCGTTTTTATTTATTAAGGATTGAGTATAAGGCATATGATTGTTAGCTCCACCAATCTCTGGACTACCTTTATCATTAGGATTCAAAAAGTTCGAAAAAAATGAGTCAAATTTATGATAGTCAATCTATGTGAATTGCTATTACATAATTAGAATGTAATGTATTCTAAAATAATTTCATAAAAATTATAATATAAAATTAGCAATACTACTGCTACTGTTATTTACTAGTTAAATCCGTTGTTTATTTTTAAAATTAATTGCTATTAAAATTGGATTACTTATTTTGAGTAGTTTTTACTTGATTGTTTTATTGCCCCATTTCCACTAAATTTAATTTCAAATTTCCATCTTTATAGTTTTTTCCCACTTTGTTTATATGAATTTAATTTTTAAAAAATGACAAAATGTTTAATATGTTTTATCTATTATATTTGTTAGTCATAGTAAATGAATTCATTGACATGCCATTTTAATCAGGCATCACCTCGTCCATTAAGTGAACAACTTGCATGTCACTCAAGTGATTTATGTATTAATAATCCAAATATTGATTTTTAAGTTTACCTTTTTAAACTTGGTCTTCGTAAGCGTATTTGTCTAAAATTGACAGAGAGTGATTCCTGTGCAATTTACATAAATTTGGATATAATTAATATATGATACAATTTTCTAGGTCTAGAAGTCTAACTGTAAGCAGAGAATTTACTGCTTCCATCATTCTTCTATAAACTTTATTTCAATTGATTTATTTTAGACTCTCTGTAAGTCGCATCTTGTATGTAATACTCGCTTGGATCTCTATCTGAGCGACCGCTACCGTTGAATTCGGAACTCTTAAATTTTACATTCATTATTGGTTATTATTGTAAATTTTTTTATTTTTAGTGGTAATTGGATTTGCGAATGAAATGGACTATTTAACATAAAACTACTCATTAATTTATATAAGTTACTAAGAAAAACGGAGCATTATAATATCTGACTTTTTTTCTTTAACATCGGTGATTGGCTCATTTATTCCTATTTTTCTCTGCAATTTGAGATTTTCTTTCTTATATATTTTCCTCGCTTTCCCAAGTGACTACCAAGTTTAATGTTTTAAATACAATACAATTTCAACGCTAAATTAAATCATATATTAAATATAAATTATTTATTGCAAGTTAATAGCAGCAGCACAATAGTAAGTATGGTTTGAAGCAATAAACTTGGAAACATAATATTTAACAAGACACCAATCATACTGCCCATCATGACAACAGGCAACATAATAGTAGCCAGAGAATAGTCAATAATGACGGCATCCTTTTCTGGGTGGTGCTCATTTAATCCATATACAAATTTTACGATTGAGCAGGTGAGAATTGTGAAACCTGACATTGCTATAGCGTTTTTTGTTTGAAAAGTGAAGAAAGTCATGCAAAAATGGATTACTACACCTCCACCTCCCACACCAGCCATAGTTCAATAAAACAAGCATATAGAATTATTCATTTCCATGAGATAATAGTTATAATGTCCTTAACTCAAGAAAAGAAGTATATTATATATTTTATGATAGTTGAAAGAGTCATAATTCCACAGAGTAAAATCAATCCAATAAGTTCTAGACCTAAAATAGGGAACACACTTTTGTGCACACAAACTCCAGACGTCTAGCCCTTTTGTATGTTGCATATATAATTCGGGAAATCTTAGCAATCTATATCCTTAGAGCATATATCTCTTTGATTTTGTTAAGAGATAGGCTATTATTACTCTTGAGTTTCATCTATTGCTTAGTCATCTAATTCATAAATTTCTAAAAATAGCTACTTATCTAAAAGGGACTTTTAGTGATTGGAGTAAATATTATATTAATTTAGTAAATCCCTAATGTTTAAATAATTAATCCCCCTCTAACTTTTTTATCAATTATTCGATTTTCATCCGATAAACTATTATTCAATTCGATTTCTTATACTTATTCGACTTGAATGGTCTGAAATTATTATAATTAATCATTCGATGTATTTTTAAGTGTTAAATGTTCAGCATTTCTTTCTTGATTATATAAATTTCCATTTTCTATATCCAAAATATCACTTTCGAAGTGTCTCACATTCAAATACGCCCTTAAAATTAACAAGAGAACTATAAAAATCTTAATAATGCTTCATATTTAAAATTGTATTTACAGATAAGAGGTGTGTATTTTTACGTGGTTGAACTTTTAAACGTATTCTATTTCATTTTCTTTAAAAAAAGTTACTCTAATTTAAAAATAATTAATAAATGCAAAAGAGATTTATAAATATACTAGTCTTGTTAATCTTGAAATTATATAGATATTAAATTTTAATCTTTAAAATTATAACTATTGATATGTTGATTTTATAATTCTAATAAAGTAAAATTGTTCTTTAAATCTTATCAAAAAATAATTATCATTGCTATTTTATTTTCATTAGATTTTTCTAATAATTCTACTATTTTTAAGATCAAGTGAGTAATCGTCAGTAGGGTATGTCTCTTATATAATTATATTTTAAGTAATAAATAGTTAATAGACGTATATTTTATTAACAAGTAAAATAATGAAAAGTACTTCATTTGTGAATTAATTATACATTTTCACCAACTTTAATTTTAAGAAATCCATCATCAGTAATGCCTGCTACTTATCCCTAACCTGATGCCTGTTATTTGATAATCAGGTACCTCAATTGACACATTTTACCCATTATGAATCCATAAATTTTTATACATATCTAACAGCACACCTTTGTAAGAGATACCATTTAGTTTATAGATGTTGGCTATAGACAAAGCAGAGATCTTCAACTCAGGGAACTGGCGGTGATACATAATAGCTCGTTAGTCGAGAGAGAAGTGATGCCAATACTTCAAAGTTTTCTCATTAATAAGATAATCAATATGCTTCTATAGAAACTTTGACTAACTCTTAGGCTTAGAATTTAGCTACTATTGCTTTAATTATAGTGCAATAAGACAGTGGGAGCGAATAGTTGACGGACTTCGCTTTAAGAGTAGCGCAATAGACTTATAGTTTAGTACTGGTTTGGTTTAGTCACTGTATATATCACATCCATAGCGCAGTTTAAACACTAAATCTATATACTCTTCATCATAAATAGACCCCAAAAGCTTGCTATTTTAGTCTCGCATTAATTAATAACCCCAACCCCTAACAAATTCCCAACAAATCAAAGCACTTATAAACCTCATTAAGGGGTTTTGGGATTTTGAATGTGAGCAAGAGCTTTGCTGGTTAGGAAGTAGATTTCAAGAAGGCTTAACATAAATTAGCTAAGGAATTTATAAAAAAAAACATTATTTAGATGCAGATGGATTGAATTACTTATATTATAAGATATAGTTTATTTAAGGAGATGCAGCATGTAAACCCTAATTTGGTACCTTAATCTGCGAGATAGACATTTTTAGGAATTAATGGAGGTTTAAAACAAGAATATTCAATGAGGAAATTCTATAGGTCAAGCGTCTCTCAATCACTTGCTCTTGATTAAACCTTCGATAAGAAATTTGATCTTAAAGAGTTTACAAGAAAACAGCATGAATTTGAGGAGAAAAAACGGTAGAGATTAGCTTAACTACAAGAACAAATGGAGACCCAAGACATAGAAGAATGTACATTTAAACCAAATACTCATCGATCATAAAGTGCTAATCGCACTAACAGACGGTATTATCAGAGGTAGAGAAATACAGATCAATTTATTGAGGATTAAGCAAAGAGAGAAGAAGAGAGCAAAATCAAATTGAACCTCTAAAGTGAAATACTCTAAATTAAGCAGGGAGAGAAACTCAAAGGCAAACCTTAAATCAAATAAAAATCTAAGAAATTGATCGAGAAAAGAAATCTTAGTAACACGACGTGCAAGATGTTCATAATAGGCTTTATGAATTAAACAACAAATAAAAACATCAAATAATTGGACAAGAATAGCATTTCACAAACACTATGAGTGAATAGAGCAAAATGATGACTGTAGATGTGATTAAAAGTTCAAACACAAACATGAGCTTTAAAACCTTAAATTCAAAAGAAATCTTAGTAACTTAAAAGGGACAAACCTATTGATTAACATCTCTATGAAGATTTCAAAATTAGGTAATAAAAAAAGTAATAGAAAAAACTAGATTCAAACTATTAAGAGCAACAAAACTAGCTTATGATGACTAGCAAGTAACTCAGTCATAACTCATAGAAATATTTCATTTAAAGATTTACCAAAGATATTATAAAGTAATGGCAAACTCTATCTTTAGATGAAGTTTCTTAATAGAATGAAACATTGAATTACTTGATCTATAAAGAGTTCATGGTCAGATTAGGCTTTTTGAATGAAAAGTTTATGGGAACATAACAAATGGAATAAGATTCGTAAGATTCATAGAAAACATTATATATGATCTTTGGAAGCACTTAGGTGGAGAGACTAAGAGTCATATAACTTTGAATAATTTGAGGATTGTTTTGCTTGCAATTTTGGGTGTTTTTTTAGAGCCTGATCTCAATAGATAGGACTAAAATTTATACAAAATTGAAGATTAGTAGCAATATGGCTACTTTAATGATTAAGGAGATCTGTTCCTGAATCAAGGAGAAATTCCTAAAATTCAAAAGGAATTCTATCAATTCTATCTGAATAGAACTCAATTTGAATTCAACTATAGAGAGCAAAGAAAGTAAAATCGCATGCAATGAACATATTTTGATTTCAAACCTCAAGTGAACAATGTTGCTAGAGATATAGCTTAGAAATACAGAGAGAAAATGGAATTCATCGTTCAAACGAAACTTTCGACTTTTGATTGGTTAGTGCAACCAGCCAAAAACCCTATATGGCTAGAAACAGCCGAAGAAATAGTCATGGCAGAGCAATTGAAATAATCTACTTTTCAGCCAGAAGTAAGCCAGAGGAAAAACTCTACAAGAGGGAAAAGTTAAGAATTAATGTAGCATTTAAGAAATCGTAAAGATTCATCGTAGAGTGCGAGTAAGATAAGAAGTAGAGAACTCATGCCTAATACCGGAAATAAATTCAATGATCTGTACGAGCTAAGCAAGAAAATGTAACCACTTAAAGAATCTTAAGACAAAAGTGCGCAAGATTACGAATTTGAGAGAATGAAGGATGAATGTGTCTTCAAACCTCAAATATTTGCAAATAAATTTATCTTTTAGTCTTATTTTATTAAAGGATTTTAATTAATGTCAAATATTATAAAAACAATCTCTTGAAAATAGCATCTATAAATCTATGAAATAAAGTAAAAGCTAGAATAAATTGAATGTAAATGCCTAATAAAAAAGTATTGAGAAAATGTAGAGAGGTACGATGGAGAAAGCCTAGTTAGAATAGATATAGTAGAGTGGCAAGCATAGGAATTTATGAATAAATCTCATTGATGTTGTAATTTCACTTAAAATGTTCAATTAATGACAGAACTGGCTTAGATGTATTGAAAAGTGCTAATAGATTTATTAAAACTTAAAGAATTTCAAATTTTACTATAATTATCTCAAAGTTTTTTTTTTACAATAAAACAACAATTATAAATTTGTTTTTTATTCTAGTTATAATTGGGTATTCCTAATGAACATATCTATAAATCAAGGCTCATCAGTAAATAGAAATAAATCCTTAAATAAGAATCAGTCTTATTTGGCGAAGTCTAAACCATCAGTTTTAGATCAAAACTAGCTCTAACATGATTTATAAAGTACATCAAACTGTAAAAACATAAAAAAATATAAATGCACATTATTATATCTAATATTGATGATCCAACAAGTTTTTATGAATATTAGGCGCAAATAACAATTCCACATCTCATCACTAATCAACCTCTAATAACAACACAAGTTAGAGACCATCCCACTTGTAAGAGCATAGTAATGATAATCACTAACTGTAATAGCATTCATACCCTCCTATCACAAATAAAAATAACTAGAATTATACTTAAATTCTAGAAAATAACCCCTCCCCCAAAACACCCTAGTAATAGCCATAAGTGCTTATGCTCTCTGTAGATATCAACCTAGGTGAGGGTAATATGGAGAGAATTTTCTATATTTTTTTAAAGAGACTTTATAAATTTAATGAGAATTACAGTCTACCCAGGGGATACATCAACTCAGCTTGCGAGGGAATTTGCAGAGAGACACGGTTTAGAAGAAGAAACTATGCATAAACTTAAGGATTTACTAGACTAACAAATGTAAAATGTTCTCAATATGCAATATTGTAAGATCAAAATCAAATAAGAAATTTAATATAAGTAAAAATTTAGTATTTGTTATATCCTTTTAGTAGATTTATTTTCTTCAGAAATTCAGTTATTTCAAACACCTTATATTAATTTATGAATAAGTTAAGTTCTCTTCATTTATTTATATAAGATTATCTTTTATTCATAAAAGCCTAAATGTACACAAGTTTTATCGCAGTTTATACCTTCTTGTTCTTTTTCAATAGCAAATCTTTTCTAACCTATTTTTATAACAAACTAAAGTTTATTCAATAATTTTATTAAAATCTATTAATTAAAAGATGTATTATCATATAAATTAAAACTATTATTTAGATTTTAAATATCTTAAGCAATAAAACTAAAATTAATGAAAAAATACCTGACATGCTTGATGAAAATAGTTGATTTATTATATTAATATACTTTGTTTAAATTGTTATGGCATTTTAAGTTGATATTCATATTTAAATTCACAAATTTCTGACTGTGTTTCTATCAGTTTATTGGGTAAAAAATTAAAGTAATTTCAGAATTTTTAGAAACTGAGTTTAAAATTTAAGAATTTATAGACCCCATTTGTTTAAATGACTTATTTTGTGCTCTACACTGACAATTTGATATCATCTTCTTGTCTTTAGTTTAACTTTCGATCTTTATTACTAGAGCTGCGTTTATATTATTATCTATCAAAATTCATATTGCTATTATGATTGTATGTGGGGGTAGAAAGGGCTTCATCAGGGTTTACTTAAAATACAGTCTTTTCTGATTATAGTTAAGTTTTAAATGTATTCTCAGTCATTTGCTTGGAAAGCATTCCTCCTTTTATCTGCATGTTTTGATGTATAATTTATGGTTAAATAGTATTGTTATCGTTTCTTTAAGGGACCTGTTGATTTGAAGCTGAGGCTAAGTTTATAGAATCTAAAACCTATTGTCTTTCAAATTTGCAACTTTATAATTAGTTTAAACTGTTATTTCTCTACTTATACTGTGGTTTAATGCTTAAGCTTTAGAACTATTAACTTAGAGGAGTCATTTTGATTTACAAATCTGCATCATACCAAGCACTTAAGAAACTCCATATATCAATTGAAACTGAAATATACTAATCACTAATTATAGATTAACAATCGCTAGATAAAAGAACAAAGTTTTTAATAGATTCTGGCCTTTTGCCCTTGACCAAATAATTGAAGTTTTTAATAGGAATCTTAGAAATTGAAGCTTTACCATTACCAGATTGAAAAGCTTTTGCTATATCTTGAGCAAAATAATTGTCAGTGTAATTTGTATATTTACACCATTCCTTCCACCAAGGTATGGGAATTATATAAAAATTTTGATAATCATTCTAATTCATAATGAACTAATTGTCTAAATCCTAAATAAGCTCCCGCTGCAGAGATTAATTTACATTTTTACTGAATAGATCACTGAGTAAAATTTAACCCTGATTTTTATTAAAAAAATTAAGCACAACCGTCATGTCTTACAAAAATCTCAAATCACAAGAATAAGGCTATTCAACTGATCTCTAAAGTTATATATAACAACATGTATTTAAAATTATTGGATCCATTGTTACTACCTAAATGTTCGCTACTCCTACTCATATTCTAACAACACTGTTAGTATTTACTATTTCTGCTAGCATAACTGTTTATTATTTCCGAATCTCTTGAAATCCCAATTTTCTTATCAACTTTCGATATTGAGATTTTATCATATCAGTGATTATAGCTCTACAATTAATGCAATTGAGAGTAATTTGTTTAACTATTTCCAAAGTATAAATTTGAATTATTTGGGAGCATCTCTTGAGTACCCGAAATGCCAATTCTCTTGTTGAAAATGCTAAATCCCATTTAAGATATTGATCTATTATTGATCTTATTTTATGTAAATTCCCTATTTAGAAAATCATGTGGCTTATATTAAATCTAAGCTTAAGTAGCCATTTAGTTTAGATCTTCATCGATGAAATTTTTCTTGCGAAGATTTTATCAGTTAATTTTCGAGAATGTCTTATCCGCGAATGAGAATTTCTTATTATTTGACGATTCATTTTATAGTTGTTGTTACTAATAGTTAAAGATAGGCTTCATTTGGTTGGTAGTATTGGTTAACAATCACTTATTAAACACTGAATTTTAAAAGTAGAATATTTCTAATGAATTAAATGTGTTTTTACTACTAAACTGATTGCCGCCACCTTGTTCAGTGTAACCAAGTAGAGTAGTTTTATCAATTGAATCAAAATTGCGAGATTAATCCTATAGTTTGTAAGCATAACCCTTGTTATCTAAATTAGAACTTGAAACATGATTTGAAGAGAGAGATTGATTATTTATAGTCTACTATTCGTCAACATGTGGACTTACTATCAATTAAGAATCATCAAAGTTATTCAAATCATTCAACTTTACTATGAGCTTGAGGTCTTATCGCACCTACTCAGGTAATTGTTTTTAGTTAAATTTACCTCAAAATTTTCTCTATTTCTATGAGTGGGTGAGCTTCCTAGACTTAATATACACTCATCTTCTATCATTTAACGATTGATAGCTAGTTTTTAAACATATCTATTGTTTTCTTAATTTTCAACTTTCAAGTATTATTTATTCTCAAAATTTTTATCATCTTAAGAATTGTAATCTTAAAGTTCTTAAGAATCGTATAGTCTTGAAGTTACCTCATTACTTTCGATATTAGATAGAATGATCGATTTTGTGTATTTTTAAAAATATTATAATTAGTTTTATTGCTTTTAAAGATATTCAATTGCATTAGCATTTAAGTTCTAGGTATGGTTAGTGATACTGAATTGGAAATCCACTAAATAAATTTAAGAATTATATAAAAATTTTACAATTTTTGCCTCTAAATGAATTAGAACAATTTTAATAAATACTCAGCTTTAAATTCTAGATCATTCGCAAAATTTCATATAATTATTAATTTAAAAGTATTTTATAATTAAATTTAGAACTTTATTAAATTTCAATTTTGAATGTATTCCTTCAATAATTTCAAGATTGTACCTCTATTTTAAAAATAATTAAAAAATTTTTATGACAACAAAATCACTTAAAAATCTATCATTTATTTTAATTAAAAACAAAAGCAATATGAGTGCATTAATTCTTCCTATGACTAAATAGATTATATCAGATTAACTGGTTTTTCTACGAATTTTGACTGATTATTTTACAGATATTAATTGAAATTTGAAATGTTAGCTGAAATATAATCTAATTGCTGTTCTCTATGAAAGGTGCTATATTGTTGTTGCATAAGTTTGTTTCTAGGGTTTGATTGGTTTTGCAAATCTATTATTATCAAATTAAATAAAAACCTTAATAGTGATAAATTTAATATATTTAAAATAAATGTTTGTGATATGATTAGTTTGTTAGAAATTGATTGGATATTTTTAGAGCTCGATTATTATTGTGAGGTGTTTAATTCTTAAGCTTCCTTGCAGCTTTCATTTAAAACATATGAATAGTATATTAATTTATGGGGGTGGGGGAAGTTTCCTGCTCTAAAAAGGTGGCTTCCTGCCCCATACATAAAAATATATAATATTAATAAATTTCTAAAAATCTTTAACATTAATAATGATTTAATTATTTGTAATCTAGCATTAAATCTCATATCTATCTTGATAAGGAATTCAAAATATAATGAAATGAAATCTTATTATTAATTAAAAACAATTATTTTAACATTGTTTTTATCATATAATAAGACAAAGAATAAATTTAGACCTTGAAATATACATTTTAGAAAAATTTGTTTAATATATTGGGATGATAATTGAACTTAGGATCTACAAGTTTTTAATGTGATTATAGACAAATAATAAAAAATAAATTTTGGGACAGGAAACTAGCGAAGGGGGCAGAAAACTTCCTCCCCACTAATTTATTTATCCTCTAATACTTTTGTTTTTATTGATTGACTTAGAACTGTTGATTTTAACTCAAGGGAGTAAGAACATTTTACTGCTACTCATCCTAATCGTTAGTCATGTAATTATAGTCAAAATTAGTTTGTTGAATTTGTACTTCATCTTAATCAGAGTCGACTCCCATCCCTATGCAATTAATCATTAGATTCATATTAGATTGAGTTGTCTGCTCCTTTGGACTCATTTGGCTTTGTGTGCTGTTATCACTGTTTTAGTGATGTTCATCGTTTTAAGCGTTATCTTAGTCATCTTCGTCATCCAAAGGCATCCTATTTACGATATCAGGCTCAGAGACATTTCTTATTCTAGCATCTTCATAGTTTGAAGTTTCATTATGTTTGAACATTTCATCCTGGCTGAAGTAGTATAAGTTTTCCGCTTCATTTTTCTAATTCTGTTAATCGTTCTCACTGCCAGAATGAGCATTCTAAGAATCTTACCCCAAAACCTATTCATTTTTCAAGATTTAAAGCTTTTCTTTCCTTATTTAGATAGAATCTTTGATGCTGTCATCCTTCAAGTCCTGCTTATTGAAGACATTCACCCCTTTACCCTGTAGCAATTACAAAAGATAATCGATTATCTCTTGCTGGTTTAGATGTTTCATTTCGAGTTCACTGATTCTTTCGTTAGTTTCAGATTTGAAATACTCAAATTCATTGCGAAGGTCGAAGTTCATCTAGAGTAACTGCGAAATATTTACTTGTTAATCTTATTAAACTTCATGGGATTCATTAATAATGATATAATATCTAAGAATAGCTTTTTTATAATTTAATTAAAATGAATTATCTATAATTTGCTATGGCTTCTCATTCAAATTTTGACTACGATAGGAATTAAGCTAGAGTGGTATGGTTTGTTGAACCTTTCCCTAATTTGCCTTTGTATTTTCTTTTAAGGTTATAGAGACCTAGCTCAGTGATCGAGATTTGCCATTCTTGCCCAGTGACTTATTATTGTCGTTATTTAGAGATATCATAGAATCAGAGCATGGATTTTTCCTCTTGGTAAATTATTATCTAGATCTTTTATTTTGATCTTAAGCGTGTTAACCATATACTTAAATCCTAGCTGACCCTATTAGTTTTTGCTATAAATTTTCATAGCTATCATTTGAGATTAGACCTTAATTTTTATTGTTTATAATTCCAGCCTAGAAGCTATCGTTTTACTGCCTCTCTTAGGTTGTGTAAGCTGATGGAATGACTTACAATAAACTTTAGTTTTCTCTAATGAAAGTGTGCGTTATAGATTCATCGTCATTTATGTTAGTATGGGATTGGTTCTATGGCATCATAATTGCAGATAAATTTGCAGATTCAATCTATTAATAGTTTTAATCCAAATCTAGTTGCTGTTAATTTTTAAGCATAACTGAATCTTTCTTAACATAGCTCTGCTTAATCTCAGATAGTTTTTAATCTGATGATGCTGCAGAATTTTAGATATTTTTTTGGATTGTATTTTGAAAGGAAGGTGTTCTCATCTGCTGAGAGGTTTTGATAGAATTGACTTCATTGTTATTTATCACAGCATTGAATTTAGAGATTTATCTTTGAGAAGACTGGAGGTCTAAGTTGATTAAATGCTGTTCTTTTTTTGGAGTGTTTAATTGAGGGTCTTAGAATTATTTTTGAGATTAAGCTGATTTTATACTCACTTTCACTGATGGAATGCTATTCATTAATCTTGAGAAAATTCTTAAAAGGACAATTTTTATTTTATTCCAATTAATCACTAATTTATTTTAGTTAATTTTCAAAATATGTTACAGCTATCTTATAGGTGAAAAATACTTTATATCCTAATAAATTTCCATTCATTTTTTATGAAAGATAAAAAATGTTTTAATGGGTTTATATTTAATAGAGGTAAAATGTTTAGAATTTTTAATATAATTTCACAATTTAAATTAGTTAACACCAAAATATTCTTATTGTTTCTGAGGAGTGGATGTGGCACTATCATTAGACCTTCCAGTTTAACTAAATTAATTAGTTGGTCCTTATTTTCTTTCAGTTGAAATTAATTGCGATTTTTTGTTTTTGTCAACTTACTTCATTAATAAAATGTATTTTTTAATTTCAACTGTATAATCTTAAAATATATCCTTTGAAGTGCATCAAATATATTAGAATCATAATTTTTAAATAGGAGTATGTAAGAGTAAGTATAATTAAGTAGAATTAATCTAACATTAAATTAGGACATTTATCTATTGAAAGTATTAAAGATAGTTAAGGCAAACAATACTATGTCATGATTTGCAGATTTTTAATACTTCCCTTGCAGTGTTACTTAATGATTTATCATCAGACCCTATACTTATAATACAAATTATTTCAATTATTTAATGGGGGATTGAAAAAACATTTCAGTTTACTAAAATTTTTGCTATTTTTGCTAAGCAAGCTTTATTTTCACTGTTAAGTCTAAGTTATTCTATAAAAGTTGATTAGAATTACTATTAAATCATACAACCGGGGAAAGTTAGTGCCCAATACAGTGATTTAATTAGACTTTTAGAAATCGATGGTTTCTCTAATTTAAATGTCAGCAAAAAGAATTGCATATAATTCTCTGTTATAAAGGATATAAAGCTTTTAATGGATTAACATTTCCAATAAATCAGCATTCTTTTGGATTCCTTGTATCATATAGCTTAAAATAACTTTTAAATAAATGAAAGCGAGAATGTTTTGACTTGCTTTTTCAACAATGCTCTAAAGAATTTGTTAATAATTGCTTTATAATACTTACTACTTCGCTAGCAATAAGCAGTTTAATGAATGCCTCAAAATTGACCAATAGAGTATCATATACTTGCTAAGGCAGTTGTGTAGATGCGTCGGATTTCTTTAAATCCGCGGCTTAGTGCAATATTTCATTCATAATTTCTAGCAGGAGGGCAGAGCACCATTCTTGATGGTTGCTCATCACACTGGACATAATTTAGTTTATCTTTTCTAGTACATTTAGTTTTACTTACTCGTCTAAGTTTACTTTTCTTCATAGAAGATTGCTAATTAATAATAGAAAACTATTTGTTTGACAATCTTCACTGTGAATGCATTGAACTTTGGGCATAGATTATAATGAGAATATATAGTAAATGGAAATAATCGATGAGGATAGATATTAACTTTAACTTTTTGAGGATAGTCACAAATGCATTATTATATGATAATTTTAAAGTTTTAAACCTAACAATGGCATTATAAAATAATTTATAATATTTAATGTTCGTAAAGTTATTTTATTAAGTAATCTTAATTTAAAGGCTATTTTTATGTGTTGATTAGATCTTTATCAGTTAGAATTATGCCATAGTGTCCAAATGGTTTCTTAAATATAAGTTCATTGATTGCTTAGGTTGTTTCATTATTCTCCTCACTATTATATATCTTTTCTTCGCATAAATATTGAGTGATGTAGTCATTATATTTGATACATTCTATCTTTTTGATTAGACTGGAAGCAAGTTTTCAATGATATCTTTGTTTTGTGCTAATAATATCTTATTGTGTTTTGCAATTGATTCTGCATTATAATTAATTAATATAACAAGAGCTCTTCTAAATTCATCCATATCTTATCCACCCTTTGTACTTTCACAATTCTCAATCATATAGCTTAGAGTTTATATTAAATTTGATTTGCATATCTTTGATTTAAATGCTGAAGAGTTCATGAACTCATTGAAACTCAGAATGTTCAAAAGACTTAAATTCTTGGTTTATAAATAATACACCTACTTATTCATATTAATTAGCAGTAAGATTTATATTCTTGTTTACTGCCATTAAGAATCTTTTATAGGCCCTTAAATTTAGCATCATCAAGAATTTATTAACCGCAAATTCCTCTATTGAAAGAGTCAGTCATCTATTGAAGAAGCTAAGGGATCATTCATGAAACTGAATCAAGATAAAATATTGCCTGATATACTTTTTGTAAAAGTCCATTTCTATTGCAATACAATTAAAATTCAATAGCATAAAAAAGTTCTCATCATCTTAGAGTGTATCATTAAGCTTTAAGGGATATAATTATTTTTAATTTTCACAATGACTCAAAGATAGTAGGGAACAAAGTTGTTCATGACATATATTTATCAAAATTAAAGAAAAATATGTAAATTAATAAAACTAATTAAGATGTCAGACCTAAATTAATATTAATACTTATTGTTTTAACTCCTATAAAGTTGGAAGATCTCCAAAATTTTTTGAAATAAATTTCAATACAAACCTTTAACTTTTAGGTAGTAACTTATCTTGACGAACCTAATCAATAATTTCTAGTACATCTTTGCATGATTTTTTAATTTGATTAAACCTTTTACCAACAAGAATTTAAATGAGTATAATTATAAGAGAAAATACATCTTATCTAACGTCCCCATTTTCAACCTCATCGTTATTTCTTTAATCTTAGTATATTGTGACAGGCATAGAAGATGCATAAAGGTTAATATTCTGAAAAGTCGAGTATTTGTAATTTGTCAAGAAAACTTCTAAGTTATCAGCATCTTTAACTTTTATAGTTTTGGGTGATAAAAATCTTTGAATAATACCTAATGAATGTAGCTACTCTACAGCGTCTATTACAAGAATAAGAAGATCTAAATTTTATTCTTTGCCTTATTGAAAAATTTACTACCCTAAAGAGCACTTCTAATTAATTATTTTTAGTTTTAATGCTTAGTTATTATATGAAATTGCTAAAAGCTAATCCTAGCCATTTGCAACTTCAATTTAATTTAAATAAGACATAATCTTGAATTCATTCCATATCTCCTATACTAATTTAAAATTTTAGTTTAAGTCTTCAAAGCTGTAGTTAGTTTGTCTACTTTTCACTTAATTAAATTTTGCTTCATTTTGGGTTAGTATTTACTACTAACTTTATTATTCTAGGATCATTTTAACTTCATTTTTAATGAAAGGGCTCAGGTTGACTGCAAAACTTAATCTTGCATTTTTGTAAATTTTATCAATAATTTGCTTTGGAGTTGACTTATTTGTGTCAATATACTAATCACTAGAGTCTTCATTATGTTGAATAAATTAGCTATATGACTTTTGAGACTAGTCACTTATTTAAGAATGGGCAAATTCATACTCTTTTCATTTAAAATGTTTTTAGAGTTAGGTGTCTTTTGAATAATTTTCTCTATTTACTTCATGACCTAAAATACTTATAATTTGATATCTTACTATTTATGGGTAACCAGCTTAGGGAAGAGCATTTTAATCATGAGAACCCAAATGGAATAGAAGCAAAAACTTAGACTTATAGATATTTTACTGCTTAATTGAACTGCAAACTTAGCATTAATAAACCCCTCCCTTTTTAAGTTATATAAGTTTCTCATCATTTCTATTATGGGTTTTTTTGTGTCTTTTCAATTCAACACCTATGTATACCTACTTGCATAAAAGGCACTCATATAAATTCTTTTGCTGTTTAGATTTATTGCTTGCTCTTGAAGTTCTTCAAGCCTACCATTTGATATTAAATAGTTAGTATCTCTAATCCTTTTTGGTAACCATTGTTTATAAATCTTCAAGCAGAGCTTCACAATTATCTGATGCAGTTTAATTTGATACGATCTCATCCTTAACTTAAGATTCATCACTTGAATCAATGTTTGAGGAAAGAGAAGATGAATTTTTCCTCATATTTAATACTTAAAATTATGTTAATTAGATTAAGGTAATAAATATCTATTCATGTCCGCAAAAGTTAAGAACAAATAAAGATTTTATAAAATATATTTATGTCAACATAAAATTTTAATTAGTTATGTCAGTTGGCGCCAAAGAAAATGTCAGAATGTGCCAAAGAGGCTTATAATAGATTATAAATAGCACTGTCAGTTGGCGCCAGTGATAATGTCAGAATGCGCCTTGGTAAGTTTTAGTAATTTATAAACATTTTTATTTATGTAATATTTACTTAAATTTTAAGGTTAACCCCTGAACCTATTTAATCAACTTAATTGAGAATAAGCTCTATAGTATAGAATCCTAAGAAATTAGGCTTAATTATACTTGAATTTATTTAAGTAAGCTGACTAAAATTAACCTATAGAATATTTTTATATAAGTCAACAAACATAATTAACCCAATACAATTTAAACTTACTAAAACCTATTAATTAGTTAGTTAGCTTTAGTTAATACTTATTAAATAGAATGAACATGAATTAAAATCGTGAGGTACTATAGGGAAATATCACGAACATAAATAGTAGAATATTAGATGGAAGCCTGAACACCAAATCTGGCTGGTACAATCACCTTAAGTATTAACGTAAATATTTATGTCTTAACTAATAAAGTTGGTTATCACTTGCCTAGTTATAAGAAAACAAGCATGAGATTCATCAAAGATGTGTTAGCTTCAAGATAAGAGCTTTTAAAATCAGCTGATGTAATTTATGTGAACGTACATAATTATCCTTAATTAGGAGTCCTGAACATATTTAATTATGTTAAGGATAATGAAGTTGTCAATAGATACCTTGGAGTATATGATGGTCCGAAGGACCTCACCGATAAGCACTTTTTTTATGGAGTCTTAGGGACTTTTAAAAATGAATGGTTGACATAAATAGCTATTTCATAGCAAACTTAAAGAAATTAACCAACAGACGATTAACAAATAGGTGAGATTATTGAGATAAGTTAGAATTTCCTTAAAGATATTTAATCCATTCCACATTTCTCAAGTAAGTATACATAAATAATTTATGTCTTAATAGAACGAAAAGGAAAGGCTCTTTCATTACTTAAGTAGAAATCATAGGTAGAAAATAACCAAAGAAAAGAAAGAGATATGAAATATCAGGGTATGAAGAAGAACAAAAATAAGGAAGTTAATTTTAGTAGAAATAATCAAATATGTCCTTCAGAGAAGAAAATGCTATCATGAAGAATCCTCCTGGCAAAAGACTTTATCTTTATTGATTTAATTAAGAATGAATTGAATTTTAAATTTAAGTAATTCAATATTTAAGAAATTAAACTCAAATTAACAATTTAAGTTGATTAAAACAATACTTTTCACTGTGACACAATCATTTATGTCAATATTTTAAATTGCATCATTCACTATTAAAAGTGTTTTTGTTTAATAGCTTAAATTAAAGTTTTATTTAAGCTTTCTTATAATTTTTTTTGATTCTTGAAATAATGTTTTCTATACAGTTGTATTTTGAATAGTATGGGGCATTTAACAATAGGGTTCAACCATTTTATAAAACATATTGCTTTACTATTTTTGAATGATGACCTCTAAGGTTGTCAAGGAATATGTTTTGATTTTAATTCTCATATCTTATTTCCAAATCTTGCAGTACTTAAAGTAAATCATCAGTTTTAATAGACTTTGGTTTTATTCTAAAGCATTCCAATCTATATTTTGAACTAATTACAACAGCTGCTGCTAAGGTGTCTAAATTAACTCCGCCTTTTAACAAACTCTGATTACTATATTTATGAGCTCATGATTTATAAGTAATTGAATGAGGTTTAAAAATTGTCTCTTCTAAGTAAAAAATATTGTCTCCATTTTCTATTATTTTGCTTAATTAAGTAAAAACTCGTACTAAATCTATTTTTATCTATTATTTTTTTATGTTCAGTTATATTGCAATCTGTCTTAGTGACCTTGTATTTTATTTAAATAATTAGTAAAAACTGGATGCAGAAATTTTGGCCTCGGGAAATCATCTATGAAAAAGCTAAGCTCATTATGAAATAGATAATGACATTTAGTCATTAAGGGTTTATTGTGAAAGTGTATAGCTAAGTTGTTCTTGTGATAGTTAAATCTTTTTTTACACATGCTTTTTTGTTTTGTTATTATTGCTTTATATATTTTACAAGACTTTAGTTATTAACTTTTATGAAATTTATAATGCCTAAGAAATTTATTTAATATTCACAAATACTTTACAATGTTTGGTATAAAACTTTTGCCTAAATCTTAACAAGCAAATCAGTGAGGCATAATTAGTTTGCACATCATTTTTTTATTCCATTTTAAATATTTTAATAGAGTTAATTATTATTAATAATTTACATATTTTTCTTCAATTTTTATAATTACTTTCGCTTTAATAATGTTTAAGAGCAAAGTAGCAACTTTAAGAGTGGCGAAATTGCATCCAACACTTATTGATTAAGCAGTGATATTTTCAATAGTCTTGCATGCATAAAATCTGACTGTTTCATCCTCATTGACATTCAAAGATTTGACTAGAATTTAGATAGGTATTTCCCATACTGCCTCAACCTAATCGTCATCAAGTTGTGTAGCTGCATAAAACAAAAATTCTCCAAGAGATGCCACTGCTTTTCTTCGAACTTTTTCGCTCTTATCTTTCTGTACTTCACATAGTAAAACTGCCAAACCACTTTCAGCTACTCTACAAATATGATGTTTTTGAAAATATAAGCATAATTTTTTAATGAGGACTTTTGACGTTTTTCATTAGTTTAAGGCGAAGTCCCATAAAAGCTGAGTTTATTAACCTATAAGAAATATGGTATAACCTTAATAAATAGCAAAGTACATTGATTTTATCGTTAACTGTTCCTGAAGATGCTATGGCGTTATAAACTTCATGTAAATGGCTTTCGATGCTTGCTGATTCTATGGTGGCTGCCACTTAATCAACGCTCATAGCTTCAAATGGAAGTGTATTGATACATATAATTCTATTTCGTTTTAAGTAGAAATTTGGCTTATGATGGTAGTTGAATTTAATCCAGTACTCCTCCATTCTAATTGCTATTACAGAAACTAATATAAATATTGTAACAAAAAGAGTATATATATATAAATTTAGCTATATTTAATGAGTTTGATAAAAAGGGTTTAAAATGAAGAGGAAAAATATATTGATAGAATTATAATTTTAATAATTAAGCGGTTTTTAAAGTAAGATTGAAATTAAATAAACTATATTTTAGCATATGTTAATTATTAATAGAATCTTTTCTAAAATATTTTTATTATGATTATATTACCATTTAACTGTTGCATTGGTTTTGACTAAATCTTCTTAGAATCTTGTTTTTATGGCATCAATTCGCTATCATTATCTTGTATAAATTAAAATCTTTGTCTTTCTGCTGATGGTCTTCCAATTAACTACGAGTCCTTCATGCCTATTTTGAGATCTTTCTGCTCTTCCTTTTGCTCAAAGCGCTCTGTTTTGCTATCATCTTCTGTAAAATCTTCTTGATCTTTTTCTAGTTGCCCGTTATTCTTCACTTCTAATTCGTCTTCGTCTTCATTTTTATTTGAGAAGTTTAGCTCCATATCTTTGCTTAACAAGTTTACATCCATAAAAACTGATAAAATAAAAATAAATAAATAGAGATTTATTTATACATGATAAATCTCTTGGGTACTTTATAATAAACATTAATAAACATTGAAAATGATATAAAGCTATTTTGGTAACGATCTCTGATTGATCTCTAATAAAAAAGCAAATAAATTTTCTAAGATGCTCCCAATATATTCTTTTAACTGGATCTTTTTCTAAAAGTCTTAAAAATAATACAATTATATTTGCATAAATAAAAGCTGTAGACACCATCATCCTAAAATTGTCTAGATATTAATTTTAAATTTTGATATTATAATTACTTTCATATTATATTCTAATCCTCTGTGAATTGCAGCAAATCAGCTATTTATTAGTTTTAATCATCTAGAAATGAATGAAAGCTATAAAAATATATATTTATATTTGCTACTTCTCTTTATTGAACTATTTTTTTAACAATTTTAAATTGAACTTTGGATTGCCAACTGCAAAATAATCGATCTTATAGAGCAAAATTAAAATATACAAATGCATTATTTCTCTCAACAATTACAGAGAGAAGTTTTTAGAATTTAAAAATAGAAAAAATCTGAAATCTGCTGAATCAGATTCTATCTTGAATTATTAATGAGATTCTGGAAGTAAGAAAAGAGCTCTGATTATATAAAAATTGACTTTATTAAATTCAAAAGTCCTCCTCTTAACCATTGAAATTCTTTATTTTATAACTAATTAAACTGATTCAAGCAAGCAAATCAAGCAAAACTGAGCGTATGAAAATATCTCTCAATAATTTGTCAATACTTTTCTCTATAAATTCTTTTAAATATTGCAATAACGAACCATTAAGGATTCATTTTAAATAATAAGAGGTATGTTAGCAAGAATTTTCCTATATCAAGTGCACTTATAATACATAAATGGCTTGAATTAATATTTTAGTGAAAAGTTTGATACCAAATAAAAAAATGGTGCTGTGAAATAGTCCCTACGAATGCAACTTAAAAGATAGAGCGCAATCAAAACCCCAAAACCCATTCAGTAGTTTGATTGAGTTTTTAATTGATAAAAGTAGACTATTAAGGCATACTTTATTAGGGTTTTAATAGGGTTTATGTTGGGGTTTTATGTTTAAATATTAGTAATTTAAGTGAGTATAACAAGCGAGTTTTTAAAAAATTTCACACAAACATAAGCTTAGAGTCATGTGGCAGTTCTCTGAATTTTATCTTTCTAAGTTGATGTTTGATTGTTTCTATTGTTTGTTAATTCTCTTAGCTTGGCTTGATAATAGTTGAGTATGCAAGTTCTCTGAGACCTCCATTTATTTTATTTTTATCGAGATATTGTTTGATTCTCTGCTTAGAATCTCTCTCACCCCTGCAGCTAAAGTAATCATTTCTTGGCATGTCGCTCTCTATTATTATTACTGCTAGAGCCCAGATATCCCATTAAGTGTCTCCATCTCTCCAATCCTCTCTCTCTGGGAAATATCCAGGAGTGCCGTATACATTTCCTTATGCAGAGGCTTGCACTCTTTGAGCTCTGTTGAAGTCAATAATATAAACTCTAAGAGGCTAAAAGTTCATCATGATGTTCTCTGGCTTTAAGTCTCTATGAACAATACCTATCTTGTGAAGCTCTTCAATCCCCTCAACTATCTGCTATTCTATCTAGCTAATTTATCTTTGGCATCTATTGTCAGATAAGTATTCTCTATAAGTCATTTCTAGTAAAGGAAGCCTGAAGGGTACATGATCTTTACTAAGTAAATTAGCATCAAGCTAGATGATATGCCTGCACTCATTTAACTTTGCCTTTTAAAGGGCATAATACTCATTAGCAAATTCCATTTGGAACTTGTCATCAGCAAGGAAGTAATTGAAAGGATATATCTTGTAAGCATATTAGTCATCTGTAATGACTCTCTTCTCTATTTTATCTTCAAGAGTGAGGTAGCTTTCTAAGCAAGAATCTAAGTCAATAATTTTTAATATGGGAATCTTCATTGCCTCTATTTTAACGCATGATCTTTATTACTATTTTAACCATGATTTTATTGATCTCAGAGACTGGAAAGTTCTTGACTGCTTTCTTCATTTTTACTTACTTCTAGACTTCAACTCTAAGAGACTCCACTGGGTTTCTTGATCTTCTCTTTTAGAGGAATCTATTCCCTGTAGATTCATGAATAAAGACAAAACTTTGATTATGCTTTTTCTTTAAGTGAACTTTGAGGTCTCTAGTATGAGAATATGGCTTCTCACAGAACTCACAGACATACTTCCCATCTTTCTTTTAATGCTTGAGATATAACCTTGGCATATCGTTGTGTATATCTCTCAAGTGTCTCTTATAAGTTGACTTGTAAGGGAAAACTTTATTGCATTCTTTGCATTAATAGTCAACTTTCGTTGGTATTTATTAATGCTCTTTGGCGGGTTGTTTAACCTCCTCATCAATTTGCACAGCTTCTTTGATGACTTCCTACTTAATTTATATTTAAATCTTAAAGCTAGATTGGTCAAAGTTGTCATAAGTAGGCTCCCACTGAGTACAACCGTCTCTGGTCTCTACTTTTCTTGGTTACTGGAATGATAACTTTTATTGACTTTACCCAAGTAATGCCGCTATTCTCAAAAGGTTAGCGCTCATTTTAGTTTGCTGATAAATATTATTATTATAATGATAAAACCTACCTTGATATACTATAATAGTAGAGTATAAGACACTCTGGTAGATTCTTTACTGAGAGGTAAGAAAATGAACTAACCATAAAAAACTGTAAGTTGACATATTTTATGAGAATTTTATACATTTTAGTAAATTAAAATACTCCTAATGAAGTTTTGTTTCTCTAGGAGGTCCTCCAAATCAAGTTTGAACTTAATTTGGAGGTAAAGTTATTAAACATTTTTTAATTTAATATGCTCCTAATTAAGTTTTAACCTTAAATTTTAACTCCTAATAAAGTTTGAACTTAGTTTGGAGGACCTCCTAAAATAATTAAACATTATTAGGAGCAATTTAATGGAGATAGATTGATAAAATTGAAATCAATCTGTGAAACTTTGAGCAAGTTTTTCAATGCTTCTCCTCATATCTTTTCAAGGTTGACCTCCAGTAGGTCCTCCCTATTTAGTAGTAAGATTTTAATTTTTTTAGAATGGATATCCATAATTTTAAATTTCATTAGCATTTCTAGAAAGAGGGAGCAAGATGGAGTCTATGAATGATGCAATGAAGTGAATTTAATCTCAAGATTTAATAGGAAAATTTCGAAGTAAAGAGGACCTTTATAGATATTTGGTATAGCAAGGTAAGCTCTTAAGTAAGATTAATAAATCAATAATAGTTGGATTGTTCTTGCAGACTTAGGAAGGAACAAAAATCTCATTCTTAAAAGCCTTACTGAGTGAAGACAAAAAAGCTTTTAAGTCTAATGAAATTAGGATGATAGAGATACCTAACTACCCTGAAATATCAGTGACAAACCTCTATGACGATGCTATGAGTGCTCCGGACGTAGCTCTCTACCTTCCATCAAAGCTACAGCTCTCTAATAAGTTGCCAGAGAGAAACTTCTTCTTTGGTGTTCTTGCAACTCTGAAACCTGAGTACTTAAATGAAACTATTTAAGAAGCTCATAAGAAACGCTACAGCATCTCTCCTGAAGAAAAAGAGAAGCAAGGAATAAAAATAAGCGACACCTCGCTCTAGGAACTACAGAAGCATCCATTCATCTCAAGTAAGCTTAGCCTTCTAACTTTATAGAAAAACCTGGAACTGCTATATACTTGATGAAAGAGCGCAGCAAGTTAAACAGAGAGAGAAAGTCACAAGTAAAGCATGAATTGAGTAAGAGACTTATCAAAGATTTTTAAAAGCCAGACGAGATTACATAGATGCAGGAGCTGGAACTAAGAGAAGAAACATGGGCCCAAGCAAGCCTTAAGAGGAAGAAAAGAAAGAGAAGCCAAATCCCTTAATGGGCAAATTTAAAAATGTGAACTTATTCATTCGTTTAAATCTAAAACTTATTTATATTCACAAAATCTCCCTTCTCTAGCGCATTACTTTAGCTTTATCATCGCTGACTCTCTTAGCAGCACTCTTAATAAAATCGACTGTATCTATCTTCAGATCGTGCATCAAGTGATAGAGCAGAGGTTTCTTGAAGTGGCCTTTTAATAGGACCCAATATAATTTAATTCCATTGAACTGAGGACTGTATGGAACATTAAATACAGGTGTTATGTTTCGCCTTTCATATTCCTTTCTTGTGTCTTTAGTTTTGTGGAAAGATAAGTTATCTCCAAATAGAATAATGTCTTCGTCCGCATATCTTATTAAGGAATGTACCTCTAAATGGACCTTAAAAGATAGAGCGCAATGTAATCTGCAAGAAAATAAAATTTTGGTTATGTGGTGACTTGACTTTCAAAAGTTCTTGGACACTATATCAATTGCACTCAAAGCCCATAATTGGCTTCAATAAATATTTGAGTGAAAAGTTTGATGCCAAATAAAAAATTATCTTATTCAGGAATGTACCTCTAAATCGACCTTAAAAGATAGAGCGCAATGTAATCCGCAAGAATATAAAATTTTGGTTATGTGGTGACTTGACTTTCAAAAGTTCTTGGACACTATGTCAGTTGAACTCAAAGCACATAATTGGCTTCAATAAATATTTGAGTGAAAAGTTTGATGCCAAATAAAAAATTATCTTATTCAGGAATGTACCTCTAAATGGACCTTAAAAGACAGAGCGCAATGTTATCTGCAAGAATATAAAATTTTGGTTATGTGGTGACTTGACTTTCAAAAGTTCTTGGACACTATATCATTTGAACTCAAAGCACATAATTGGCTTCAATAAATATTTGAGTGAAAAGTTTGATGCCAAATAAAAAATTATCTTATTCAGGAATGTACCTCTAAATCGACCTTAAAAGATAGAGCGCAATGTAATCTGCAAGAATATAAATTTTGGTTATGTGGTGACTTGACTTTCTAAAGTTCTTGGACACTATATCAGTTGAATTCAAAGCACATAATTGGCTTCAATAAATATTTGAGTGAAAAGTTTGATGCCAAATAAAAAATTATCTTATTCAGGAATGTACCTTAAATGGACCTTAAATGATAGAGCGCAATGTTATCTGCAAGAATATAAAATTTTGGTTATGTGGTGACTTGACTTTCAAAAGTTCTTGGACACTATATTATTTGAACTCAAAGCACATAATTGGCTTCAATAAATATTTGAGTGAAAAGTTTGATGCCAAATAAAAATTATCTTATTCAGGAATGTACCTCTAAATGGACCTTAAATGATAGAGCGCAATGTAATCTGCAAGAATATAAAATTTTGGTTATGTGGTGACTTGACTTTCAAAGGTTCTTGGACACTCTATCAGTTGAACTCAAAGACATATTGGCTTCAATAATATTTGAGTGAAAAGTTTTTTGCCAAATAAAAAATTATCTTATTCAGGAATGTACCTCTAAATGGACCTTAAAAGATAGAGCGCAATGTAATCTGCAAGAATATAAAATTTTGGTTATGTGGTGACTTGACTTTCAAAAGTTCTTGGACACTATATCATTTGCACTCAAAGCACATAATTGGTTTCAATAAATATTTGAGTGAAAAGTTTGATGCCAAATAAAAAATTATCTTATTCAGGTATGTACCTCTAAATGGACCTTAAAAGATAGAGCGCAATGTAATCTGCAAGAATATAAATTTTGGTTATGTGGTGACTTGACTTTCAAAAGTTCTTGGACACTATATCAGTTGAATTCAAAGCACATAATTGGCTTCAATAAATATTTGAGTGAAAAGTTTGATGCCAAATAAAAAATTATCTTATTCAGGTATGTACCTCTAAATGGACCTTAAAAGATAGAGCGCAATGTAATCTGCATGAATATAAATTTTGGTTATGTGGTGACTTGACTTTCAAAAGTTCTTGGACACTATATCAGTTGAATTCAAAGCATATAATTGGCTTCAATAAATATTTGAGTGAAAAGTTTGATGCCAAATAAAAAATTATCTTATTCAGGAATGTACCTCTAAATGGACCTTAAAAGATTGAGCGCAATGTAATCTGCAAGAAAATAAAATTTTGGTTATGTGGTGACTTGACTTTCAAAAGTTCTTGGACACTATATCATTTGCACTCAAAGCACATAATTGGCTTCAATAAATATTTGAGTGACAAGTTTGATGCCAAATAAAAAATTATCTTGTTCAGGAATGTACCTCTAGATGGACTTTAAAAGATAGAGCGCAATGTTATCTGCAAGAATATAAAATTTTGGTTATGTGGTGACTTGACTTTCAAAAGTTCTTGGACACTATATCAGTTGAACTCAAAGCACATAATTGGCTTCAATAAATATTTGAGTGAAAAGTTTGATGCCAAATAAAAAATTATCTTATTCAGGAATGTACCTCTAAATGGACCTTAAAAGATAGAGCGCAATGTAATCTGCAAGAATATAAAATTTTGGTTATGTGGTGACTTGACTTTCAAAAGTTCTTGGACACTATATCAGTTGAACTCAAAGCACATAATTGGCTTCAATAAATATTTGAGTGAAAAGTTTGATGCCAAATAAAAAATTATCTTATTCTGGTATGTACCTCTAAATGGACCTTAAAAGATAGAGCGCAATGTAATCTGCAAGAATATAAATTTTGGTTATGTGGTGACTTGACTTTCAAAAGTCTTGGACACTATATCAGTTGAATTCAAAGCACATAATTGGCTTCAATAAATATTTGAGTGAAAAGTTTGATGCCAAATAAAAAATTATCTTATTCAGGTATGTACCTCTAAATGGACCTTAAAAGATTGAGCGCAATGTAATCTGCAAGAAAATAAATTTTGGTTATGTGGTGACTTGACTTTCAAAAGTTCTTGGACACTATATCAGTTGAATTCAAAGCACATAATTGGCTTCAATAAATATTTGAGTGAAACGTTTGATGCCAAATAAAAAATTATCTTATTCTGGAATGTACCTCTAAATGGACCTTAAAAGATAGAGCGCAATGTAATCTGCAAGAATATATAATTTTGGTTATGTGGTGACTTGACTTTCAAAAGTTCTTGGACACTATATCAGTTGAACTCAAAGCACATAATTGGCTTCAATAAATATTTGAGTGAAAAGTTTGATGCCAAATAAAAAATTATCTTGTTCTGGAATGTACCTCTAAATGGACCTTAAAAGATAGAGCGCAATGTAATCTGCAAGAATATATAATTTTGGTTATGTGGTGACTTGACTTTCAAAAGTCTTGGACACTATATCAGTTGAACTCAAAGCACATAATTGGCTTCAATAAATATTTGAGTGAAAAGTTTGATGCCAAATAAAAAATTATCTTATTCAGGTATGTACCTCTAAATGGACCTTAAAAGATAGAGCGCAATGTAATCTGCAAGAAAATAAATTTTGGTTATGTGGTGACTTGACTTTCAAAAGTTCTTGGACACTATATCAGTTGAATTCAAAGCACATAATTGGCTTCAATAAATATTTGAGTGAAAAGTTTGATGCCAAATAAAAAATTATCTTATTCTGGAATGTACCTCTAAATGGACCTTAAAAGATAGAGCGCAATGTTATCTGCAAGAATATTAAATTTTGGTTATGTGGTGACTTGACTTTCAAAAGTTCTTGGACACTATATCAGTTGAACTCAAAGCACATAATTGGCTTCAATTAATATTTGAGTGAAAAGTTTGATGCCAAATAAAAAATTATCTTATTCAGGAATGTACCTCTAAATGGACCTTAAAAGATAGAGCGCAATGTAATCTGCAAGAATATAAAATTTTGGTTATGTGGTGACTTGACTTTCAAAAGTTCTTGGACACTATATCAGTTGAACTCAAAGCACATAATTGGCTTCAATAAATATTTGAGTGAAAAGTTTGATGCCAAATAAAAAATTATCTTATTCAGGTATGTATCTCTAAATGGACCTTAATAGATAGAGCGCAATGTAATCTGCAAGAAAATAAATTTTGGTTATGTGGTGACTTGACTTTCAAAAGTTCTTGGACACTATATCAGTTGAATTCAAAGCACATAATTGGCTTCAATAAATATTTGAGTGAAAGGTTTGATGCCAAATAAAAAATTATCTTATTCTGGAATGTACCTCTAAATGGACCTTAAAAGATAGAGCGCAATGTTATCTGCAAGAATATATAATTTTGGTTATGTGGTGACTTGACTTTCAAAAGTTCTTGGACACTATATCAGTTGAACTCAAAGCACATAATTGGCTTCAATAAATATTTGAGTGAAAGGTTTGATGCCAAATAAAAAATTATCTTATTCAGGAATGTACCTCTAACTGGACCTTAAAAGATAGAGCGCAATGTAATCTGCAAGAATTTAAAATTTTGGTTATGTGGTGACTTGACTTTCAAATGTTCTTGGTCACTATATCAGTTGCACTCAAAGCACATAATTGGCTTCAATAAATATTTGAGTGAAAAGTTTGATGGCAAATAAAAAATTATCTTATTCAGGAATGTACTTCTAAATGGACCTTAAATGATAGAGCGCAATGTAATCTGCAAGAA
>ARYC01001332.1:0-34471 GCA_000711775.1 Oxytricha trifallax | reverse complement strand
AGCTAAAGTTAAAAGGCATATGCAAAAGCATCACCTCAGTGAGTTCTTGATTGAAGATTAAGAGACTAAAAAACTAGTGCCAGTTAAAAGAAAATCTAATACTCTTGAGTCATAAAGAGAGCAGCAAGAAAGACTCAAGAGACTGAAGCGATATGAATCGATGAACCAACCAGCAGGTAATACAATTTTAGCATGCTTCTAAGCGAAGACTATGAATATACTTGCATTAAATGCAGTTGATCTCAGCACTTGTATTGAAAACTACTTGAGTATAAACGTGCCTGCAAAAGCAAAGCTCATAGTAGTTGATGAGTATGCATACATGGTGTATCCATTCAGTTATCTTATTAAGAACCAATAGTATTAGAACGAGTTTGCTAATGAATGCATGGTACTTAGAGAGGCCTAAAGAAAAGACTGCAAGAATTTTCTTAAGCTAAATGGTGTTATTTTAAGTTATGGTTTCATCGCATTAAGGCTAAAGAAATTTTAGATGACTCTGAGAGACTACCTATATCACAATAGATACCCTGATGATTTAAACGATATACTCTCAGATATTATTCAGGGTGTTAAGGAGTTGCATGAACTTGATATGTTCATAGAGATTTGAAGCCTGAAAACGTTATGCTAAATCTCTGTCCTTTAGAAGTAGTGGTTATCGATTTCAATAGAGCTTTAAGATAGGAGATTGTCACTTTAGCACAGGTACTTGGTACTCCAGGTTACTTCCCAATAAGAGAGAAGTGGACTAATGGTTCTGTTTAATGGGATGTTTGGGCAGTAGCAGCAATAATATTAGAAAGTGACATGGAATGTATGTCTTACTTTGGTACAAAGCATGAAAAATAATCAATAAGTTTGGCTCAGAAACATATAAAGTAAGAAGATGTCTGCTAAGAAATTAAAAGCATAGTAGAGATGATAATCGTGAGAGCTCCTAACTATCCTCGGTAAACATTAGATGACATACTTGACCCACTTGAGAGAGCAAGGTTCAAAAGATATAATAAAGACAAGCAGATAAAATTTGTATGATTTAAGTAAACTAAAATTCATTAAATATTCATTAAATTAAGATAAAACCTGCATTTTGTCTACTAACCCCAATAAGACCCCAACTAAACCCTACAAATCAAAGCACTTATAAACCTCACTAAGGGGTTTTGGGGTTTTGAATGCTGTTACATATAAAACCTAATAAAAATATAATTAAAATAATTTATCAATTTATTTCAAATAATTTAAGTTTAGTTATGATGATTCTGCTTTTTTATTCTAGCTTAACAAAAAGATAGTTATGCCAGTTAATAAAAATTCGTCAATCAAAGAATTTACAATAGCTTAATAGGAAAATTATATTTTTTTTATTATAAAATTTATAAATTACTTGTTTGCTTTTGGATTGGATGTATTGAAAATATCTTCAAACTTGGTTTAAAATTATTAAATATTGACTTATAATTTTAAATTAGTATGTTTTTTAATTAAATAAATTTAAAAATTCTTTTATTGAAATAACTCTCAAGAAACTAAATTGAGTATTTTTTAAACATTTTTACACACTTTTATTGAGTCTTAATAGTAAAACTAATTAAGATGTATTATGTTAATGCTAAAAACTAAATAAAGTAATGACATCAATTTTTAACTTTTTTCAAATAATTGATAATATGTCATCTATAATAAAATATTTATACTATTTTAAAGACAAGGCATTTTTATATCTTTTATCTATTATAAAAAATCTAGTCAAATTAATATATTTTTCGCAATTAATTTTAATTGCTTAATTGAAAAAAATAATATTAAACTGCAACACTGATCATAAACAATGCTCTTCAAATTTACATGGAGGTTTTATCTTACCTAAGGTGTTGAGAAATCATGCATTAGCAGAAAAAGAGGTGTATTCTTTAATTTTATAATTTACAACTCATAAAAACATAAAATTTATTAATTTAAAATAGTTTTTAAATAATTGATATAGATAAAAATAAAATTAAAAAAGGGAAAATATATCTATAAATAGATTGGCTAATTTACATTTTTATCATTTATTTATATCTTTTAATCTCTTAAAACTACAAAAAAATCAAAACATTTATGATTATTAATCATAATTTTATTAATTTTTGTTAATCAATAGTATGTTTTTATGTTTAAAATATATTTAAGTTCTTGATATCGATTAAAGATAACTAATTAAATATATTCTTTCATTAAAGTAACGGTTTTATTTAATAGTATTTAAGGTAAGAATTTATTCAAAAATTGATTTGAAGGCTATATTTTATTTATTTAGCAGTCAATAAATTTTATAGAATCAACCATATATCTTTATCACAAGAGATAGTACAGATACTGGTATATTCAAAATATAAATTATTACTATGATATTATACGAATATCTACGAATTTGATAACATAAATTTGACTCTATTTTAGAATTATTATTTATTTAATTTGATCATATGTACCAAAATGCGTTTTTTAAAAGATATTAAGGAGTTATATTTATTTAAAAAAGTTATAATGAATTAATTATAAAAGTATTTATGCAATTATAAATTCAAAAAGAGCTTTAATTTTTGAATATTTTACCTACTAATAACTTAATTAATCATGAATTTTGAATTATTTGACTATAAATAATAAGAAGTTTTTAATTTTTACACTAGATTTTATTTAATTAATTAAATAGGAGTATGATAAAGTAGATTTTGCAAAGTAATTGGATGAAAGAAGAAGGAGCTATTTAGCTGGTGCTATAGATTTCAAAGTTGATGAGATTGAAATCTATGAGATGGAATTCTTTGATGGTTGTGAAGATAGTGATGAAAGTGACAGTGACTTATAGGCATGAATTCTTAGAAAATTAATGGAACTATATATTAGGATTGTAATATTATGGAAATATTATTGTAATAATAATTTTTATCTGATTTCATAAACAATAAACTGTTTGTAAAATTTAATGGCAAAAGCGCGATATTAGCAAAATTTTAAATAAATCTAATGAAATAAAAAATTGTATATACATATTACAATTATTTCTTATAGTAATTTGCTTTTCAAATTTATGGAGTAATTTAATAATTCTAATTGATTAAAGTATTTTTTTATCTCAGCTATTTCAAATATTTAAATAACTTTAAATATATCTAATTTTATTTATATTTATGAAATACTTTGAAGATGTTGTATGTTTTTATTAAGTGATTTATATTTTTAGAATAAGCTTTTTTTGTTAAATTTAAATGTTATTTAAATCATTTTAAAATACAAAAATTGTAGTTCATTAGAAAATATTTTATTTTAAATTTGAAGAATAGAAAACTATAATTTAATTGTTAAATGATTAATTTCAAAAACTTTGCATTAATAAAATACTAATTAATCAGAAATTAATTTTTAAGTAATTATCTAAATTATTATCGACTCATACCGTTAATTTAAAAATAAAAAGATTAAAGCATGCACTATAATATAAAAACATAAAAAATTTCTTGTTTTAAGTTAAAGAAAATCTCTACATAATAAATTCATATATTTTTAATAAGTTAATTGTATCAAGATTAAGGCTGTTTCTAAAATCCTTTTTACTTTTATTATAATTTTTTAACTATTCTTTTTTATTATAAAAGATGCAATTTTAACATGTATTCTTAATCGGGATTAAGGGGTCTCAAAAAAAGGAAAATGATTCATTAAAATAAGAATTAATTACAAAAACCAAAAATAAAAAACGATAAAAAACAGATTTTTAATAAAAAATAATTTGTAGATAATTAACCACTTGTATATAATGGGAATCGTAAAGATCAGATCTAACTAATTATTATTGTTATTACATAGATTTAAATAAAATCTGAATATTTCTATTTATTTAGTTCACAAGCAAACTTTATTGATAATGGTCCAGTTTATCAAATTGATTTAAAGATTTATGAATTTAATATACCTTAATATATAATTATTTTTAAACTATATCATTAATAAATATTACATTTTTATAAATATGTCTTCTGCTTAAAAATATAATTATTTTTATTAATAAGAGTAAAATAGCTTTTAATAAGATAGAACTATAATTATTTTTAATAAATTAGTTATATTAAAGTATGATTAACATTTATACTTGTGAAAGCTGCAACAGAGTTTTTAATTTTGAGAACAGAAAACCAATTTTGCTACCTTGCAATGACACAGTCTGTTATGAATTTTAATTTATAAAAATGATATATAAATAAATACCTTTATTAATTACAAATTCATTATTATCTATAAGAATTAAAGCATAAATCTATTAAGTAAATATTTTGGAAGATAAATTAAAAAAATAAATGAAATAAGAAAACATTTTAATGGCAATATCTTAAAAACATCCCTTAAATAGATAATTTAATAGTAAAATTCTTCAATATTTATAAATTTTTCATAACAACGTATTAAGTTTGGAATCGAAAGTAACTTGGTTTTTACTTTTAACAAAAATTTTTAAAAATGGTAATTCAACAATTCATGAGGATTACAGAAGTCAAAACTCGTTATCTTAAAATCAAATAATAGAAAGAAATTGGATAATCTAAAAAATATATATTGAGAGATTGCTCAGAAACTAGTTTGAGAAATAAATGTTTTAAGTGTATTTTTAGGTGTAAGGTAGGTAAGTACTTCTAAAAAGCTATTGACATCTTTAAAAATTTATGGGCCCTATTTAATATACATAAATTAGCTATGAATGATCTTGATTATTATAAAATATAAATCTCTCATCAAATTTTGATCTTTTTTAAAAATAATTTCCCTTTCTTTAAAGCGATTCACTAAAGCAATTTTATCCTAAATTTATTTGAAAATTTAGGGTTTTAAATGTGTACAATCTAAGATTCTTTCTCCTACATACAGACAATCTTCAGGGTAACTAACTTGTTGTTTGGACCCTACACACTCTTATAAAACTGTTAATTGCAATAGAATCAACAACTTTGTTTTAAGAAGACTTTCTGACCAGGAAATTGTGACTATTGTTTGTGATGATCACCCAGATATGTTTGCTTAGTATTGTTATATCCAATATATGTTTTATAATGCCTTAAATTATACACCTGCAAGCAGTGCAGCAAATTTATTTGTGAAATCTGTGTTGCTCAAAAACATAAAACTCACCAAAGTGGAAGCAAGTCTCAATTTTTGAAGGAAGAGTTATTAGATTACTTGCTGGTTACTAAAAAGGTTTATAAAGAGACAATAAATCAGCTTGACTAGCATTTTTAAAATGTGAAGAGTTTGGCACAGAATTTATGAAAGTAATTCGTTATTTGAAAAGAATTTTATATTCAATTCATATTTTAAAGAACCAGGTTTTGAAAGATAAAGAATTCCGAAGATCCTGTCATTTGATAACTCAATTTTTGATTATTTTTGCTGATAGATAAGAACCAATACCAGAATTTGAAAGTATTTTGAAGGTTTTAGATTGCTATTCCTTAAGAAATTCCTATTCATAGAATAATTTTCTTTCACACTTAAACCTAGGTTGGGAAAATGGACTCAATCTAGAGGCGAGTTTGAATAGAGCTTCATACTTCAACTCTCAGAAGCATGTTTAGCAGCAATCTGGCACTTTGGTTTAAATTCCAATAATCTCTCCTCAACCAGCTTAAAGTTAAGTTTAAAGATAACCTCAAGTAGATTCTCAACAGAAGTTACCAAACATTTCTAACCAACTTTAGAATTTAATATATATTTTCCAGCTTTATTCTTTTGGCATCAAAAAGTTTTTCATTTAAAAAAGCTATTTCTTAGTTGAATTTAATTATAAATGTTTATTAAATATGGAGAGTATAGAAAGCTAAATATAATAAATTAACTTTCTCAAGGTAACAACTAAATCATATAAAGTAAGAATACATGTGTTAATTCATTACAAAATTTGAACTAAGTCCCTGCACAATCTTTAAGCTAAATGATTTTGAATCAACCTCGACCATAATAATTAGATGCAAATGTGAAAAACTCCATAAATCAAAGTGCCTTGTAAATAGATCTAGCTGGAACTAAACATAAAACCATATCAATTAATTTATTGCATTTTTTATTAATTAGATGATTCGATTATAACATACTTATTTTGATGTATTAGGTAAAGGTAGAGTTATTTGGTTTAAATTTATGCAAATTTAAGGCAGATATTATATTCTGATTAAAAAATAATCTTATAAATTTTTGATATACAATATAGCAAAAGTTTTAAGTAAATTGCCTTACTTATAATTTTTCTCGTTAATTCTATTATAAGATTTGTATTACTAAATATGTGCTCCAACAAACTGCTTAATCTGCTATTTTAATTGAAAAGTTATAATAAATCTCACCAGACACTGAATATAATGGGATAGAGTAAAATTTACTGATTTGATGTGCCACTTAAAGTAGGATACTCCAATTAATGATTCGTAATAAATAGTTTGTCTATTTTAATTAGATTCAACTAAAAATCTGTAACGATTAAAAATTAACTTTCGCGAGTGAGTAATTTTTTGAAAACTGGGTTTAAATTAAATGAATAATTTTCTTATCTTTGAAACTAGCTCTTTAATATTAAAATATTTTCACTTTTGAAGTGTTGATTTCTAAATTTTATATTTTTCTTTCATTTTTTCTTACATCCATATTCATTAAGCATCTGTTTTATTATGCTCATCTCGTTTTATATCTTTTTATTACTTTTCGATTATTTATTTGCTGCATCGTTATTCTAATTTATAGCTTTATAATGTATCATCCGTAAAAAATATTAAAACTGAGTTCCGTGTAATTAATGGGTAATTTTTTTATTTTCTTATTCCTCATTTTCAAATAAAGAGAATAGACTAAAATAAAAATATATAATAAACAAAACTTCAGTAAATGTCAGAATTTAATTCATAATTTCCTTAAACTAGAAACTTTTATAAAAATTATAAATTACACTATAAATAAAAATGTGTAAATTTATGATTTTCTTAAAAGCAATACTCATCAAAATAATTGAGATGTCTTAAGGTTTTGAACTGAAGAAAATTCTTCAAAGATTTTGTAAAACTAGAGACTTTTTAATTAATAAAAATTGCGAGAAATCTTGTATGTTAATTTTAGCTCTATAATCATTTTAAATATAATAAACTATATTTAATGAGAACTGCACCTGCCATTTAAGTTGAGCTTTAATATTTCATTATATAGTTATACTAGCCACACTACTAAGAATTCATCAGACTAGTTGACAATGAGATTCTGAAGAAGAAGGAATCTGCACTAGGGAATTCTATTCCGGGCTACAAAGACATTTCTTTTAAGCTTTTGTATTAAGGAACGAGAGATGGATTCACAGCTGAATAGCTTCAGAGCAGATTAATAACTTCAAAAATATGATAAATATAAATATATATTGATTGAAAGTGCAAATTTAAAACTTTTTATTAGTAAATAAATAAGTAAAATTTGTAAGATAAATTAAATATTTTAAGGTAATTTATATTGAAACTCTAAAAATCTACACACTCTATAACCTTTGTACTTAGCAATCTTAATAAATTTGAACCAATTCAATATTTTTTCTTTAAAAAAGTTTGATACTATTGTTTTGTTTTAAATCTTGGCAGCGTTTTTGGTGGATTCTAAACAGTTCAAAGATGTTTCCCTAAGCTGAAGACTAATAAACTTATATATATTATTTTTTGATTTTTTAATATTAAATAATATATTAATTTTATAAAAAGACATACTAATTTTATTAAGTTTATCTATGACAAATAAGCCTTTGTTTTCTAGCTCAACAAGAGATAAATATTGCCTAGAGCCAGAAATTGCTAAAATTTGATTCTTTCATTAACAAACTAAAGAGAGTACGAAATATGTATATAAAATTAAATTTTATATATTACTTGTGTGAGTTTGGAGCTACATTGATACTTTGGTCAAACTAAACATAATTCAATTATAAATTTAAATTCTCAAGTAAATTGATAACATTAATATTATTGTAAAATAGATTAATTTTTAAATAATGATAGTATATATTTAATTCAAATTATAGAGTGCAAAAAAACAATTATAAAAGTTAAAATATTCTAGAAAAATAAATGAACGCTAAATTTTAGTTTAATTTACTTTAATTTTATTCATTTCCAATTTAGTTTTATTAAGTAAATATTTTGATATTATTTATTTTTAAACTGTAACATCGATTGGAAAAGTTGTAATTCATTTATGTGTGGATGCTTTACCTATCCTTAGGAACTGAAAAATTAAGTTGAGGGCAAGCCTGGGCTTAACAGCAAAGAAGATCACAAATCAATTATTTATAATAAATCTATATTAAATCAATAAGCACTGCTTTAAATTAATTTTAATCTGTGTGAATAATCTATATTTTAAGGAATTAAATATTAAAATTTTCTTTTATTTAAATTTATTATTTTAAAAGCAGATTTTATTTAATTATTTACCATTAATTAGAATAGTATAATTATATTACTCATTTTATAAATTGTAAAGTTATTATATAATTATACACTCAATACCATTTATATATATTAAAATTAATCCCAAAAATTTAACATATTTCATAAAATATTTTAAAATGTTCTTAAATGAACATTGATTTATTAAGTTAAAATAATTAACTTTACTATGATATCTTATATTTACCAAACTAATAACAAATAGTTAAAATAATTTCTTCAAATCACTTAAGAATCATTTATATATTTTAATGTGGGTATTCTAATACTTTCATTGTGAAATAATAAGCTTAAATATAAATAATTTGTAAATGTTAGCTAGATCATGTAGATATCAGCAGTGAATTGTATGAGAAAAGGAGAAGTTACTTGGCTGGTGCTAGAAAATTCACAGTTCATGAGATTGAGATATATGAGATTGATTTACCTTAAGAAATTTGATTGAATTTAGAGTGAGTTAATGCTGAGAATAAATATAAGACTAAATTAAGAACAAGTAATGTTGAAATGATTAAACATTTGGAATATTCTGAATAAACTTAATCTTATTTATTAATGATGATAAATTTTATGGAAAAATTATAATTAATTTTTTCACAATTAATTATGCAATTTTTAATTTAAAAGGAAGAATTAGACTAGTCATGCCATTTTCATTTGCAGAAAAAATGAAATTATTAGGTTGAATACATTTTTGAAAAATATCTCTCCTATTTTTTCTAATATTGAATACTAAAAATCATAATATAAATGGAGTATCAATTTAATTCCAGATTTACTTTAATCCTAAAATAGTTTAAGTATATTTTTTATTAAGAGATTTACATTTTGATAATAAGTTTAATTTCATTTAATTAAATAATTATAATATCCCATTTAAATAAAAATTGAAAATAATCCAACATACACATTATAGTTTAAAAAATTGTTACATTAATTTATATATTTATAATATACAAACTTATCTTAATTTTTTCATTTAATATTATTCATTTTATTCTTATTAATTTTATACATTCCAACTGATGATGATATATTATTAATGTTTTCTTTATTAGGTGTATAACCATCATGATTATTATAAGTACTTGACCCTGCCTCCCCAATTGCCATGGTACTCCCGTTTAATAAACTCATTCTATTCTTGCTGTTTTTATATCGGAGCATAGTCTCGTATTTCTTGAGTCTCCCGATTAACTGTTCATTTGCAAGCATCAGGACTCCACATTAATTGCAGCTGCCGTTTTAGTTTTATTTTGATTGAGCTTTCGCCATGTTTAAGTTGAAATAATTTATGGATTGGTTTTTGATTTTATAAGTATTAAATTGCTTCATAAATAATCTTTTTTTGATAAGAATTTGTTTGATTTAATGCAACATTTCATACCACATTTAATTTATATACTTAATAAGTTAAGATCTTTAGTTTCATTACACTCCCTTAACAATTCATTAATCCGATCTTACATAATTTCCACCTAATTCTTGAGTTTATTTCTCTCATTCTCTACATTTGCATTCTTCCCCTGCTCATCGTTCAACACCCTCTAAACCCTCTCTTGCACCTCGTTTTACTGTCTAATTATCAGCTGTGACTGCTACTCAGCCTGTATATCTCTTTGCCTCTTTAAATCCTCAACTTGACTCTTCAACTCATTTATATCACTCTGATACTTCAAATGCACAGCTTCTTCTCTTTGTTTCTGTGATTCTAAATGCTCAATTTACATGGTTTTTATTTTAGATTGGTAGCGAGACTCTAATTCTTTCAACTGTCGTTTTAGCTCGTTTCTCTCTGCCTGGACGTACTCCCCATACTTTGTAAATTCATCCACACGGATTTCTCGTTCTTTGAGCTGCCACTTCTCTTCTATGGATTTCTCATATTCTTTTATCAAGGTGTTTACTCTTAATTGCTCTTTAATTTAAAGCCAACTTAATATAATAAGAGATTATAGAGTAATGTAATGTAATATTTATATATAGAAAATAAATGCTCTTATTATTTGAATTTATCTAGTTATATTTTAAGTTTGATTTTGCTTTTCTATTACTCCTCCTTCTTAATTTTTTCAATTTATTCTATAAGCTTCTATTTATATTCATTCTCAATCTATACTTTAAATTCCATCTATTTTTATTCAATTTAATAAGCATTTTCTATACTTTAATTGACTCTAAAATCTTGAAATTAGTTATTATAACTTTGTTATTATTATTAAATCATTGACTATTAATGTTGAAAATTGTTATTTTAACTGGTGTTATTGAAACTTGTATTTTAGGTCCCCTCTGAGGAAATTTTCCGATGAATTTATTATAAAATTTTTATAGAGTATTATTTTAGGATTTAACAACTTGAAATCATAAACCAAAGTAAATTAATTGCAAATGTAATTGAAATAGATTTATAATTTTTAATTTTTTTAGGATTGTCTTTAATTTTCAGTAAATTTAATCTAGTTAATTTTTTAGAATGATGTATATTTTGAGCAAATGAGTTTAGATAATCCCACCTATATATTTAAAAATCCCATTGAGGTATTATTTCTATTCTCGTTGTTAATGCCATAAAAAGGTGATGTCTAGCTATGATGAATTATTTAAGGCTGTCTTGGAAGATCATAGCTCTAATTTCTATAATCATTTATCTACATGCTCATATTATTTGTGTTATCTTATTATTGTAGTGGATATTACTTATAAACCATGGAATTATTATTTTGGCTTAATCCCACTCCTTGCATTGAATAAATAGAGCTTTATTTGGAATTCTAGCTTCTAGGCCTAATTTGAGAGAAATTTAAGTAATCTGGTTAGTTTAAATCTCGTAGTTTATTCTTCACTGCACTTGAAACCTAAGAAATAGATCTATTGCCAATCTGCAAAAAAGAGCCTTATGAGTTTAACTCCTTCTTATCTGGAAATAACTAAGAAAGCTCCTCTTTAAATTTATTGATTCTAGAGCTTACTTTACTGTTATTATTGATGTAAGTGGTTCCAAGTTTCTAAGTAGAACTTGCTATTGAGTAATTTTACATTGACTTTTTATTAGTCTCCTCATTTTTGAGAAACGATAAGTATGATTGATTTCTACCCTATGATGTAGAGAGATTGAAACTTGTAGTTTTAGGGGCAGATTACTATTGCTGTTAACAACCATTTCTAGAATTTTCTTTGACTTCTAGAACGTCTATACTATCTTGAATTCTGAGATATTAGTTCAATTAATCATCTATTTCTTGAGTTTAAAGGTCATTCTCTAAATCATCATCATCTGCTATCGAGACTTATTAATGAGATTAGCTGTCACTCTAGAGGTCTTATAGCAATTCTTCGGTTTTTATTTTATCATCATGAGTATTGTAACCTTCTTGCTGTGAATTAGGAGTTCCATTATTATAAGTTAAATAAATTAATTAATAAATGCAATTTAAAGAGGTAATTTCCATTCATCTCAGAGAACGAGAAGTTTCTCTGTGAATTATAAAAATTATTTTACATTTTATTTCAAAAAAACTTAGACTGTTTTATATTCAAATTTTAGTATAAAAATTTATTTTTAATTAATTTCCTCTGTTACTAATTAACGTTATTATTTTATTTCCCCTCGATTTTCATGCTAAATCTATCAATTGGCAACTATCTCGATTAATTCTCAGTATTTAGTTTTTTCTAAATTAGTTCTATCTTGTTTTTTGTAGAATTTTCCTTAAGTTTTCTTTTAAATTCTTATGAACTTATAAGTTAATGATGACCTTCAAGTGAAATTAATTTAATAAAGTACATTAACTTCATTTTTTGTATTAAATAGTCTATAATTTGGTAATGATAATAATTTAATTTATTGAAATATATATATAATTTTAAAATATTAATAAAGAAAGTGTCTTAATCTGTTATTCTTACTTAAACGACTCATTCAAATTTCTCTTCAAATTTTAATTACTCTAACTTTTATTAGAACTATTTATATTTTTCACTGAATTTCGCTTCAATGAGAATTTATTAGATTCTAGTGAGTCTTCCCTGTCGAAAGTGTCGAGTCTCAAGTGATTAATATTGGACTTGAATTCATCGCTTTAACGGTGATTGTTTTAATCAAGTTGATTTTGTAGTAAATTTGGATTATTTAGTGTCGATTTTAAAGTGTCTTGATAGTCTGATGTGTTAACTATTTTATTCAGAATTTTATATTAAAGTTATATGAATAAATAATTTAATTTGCTATAAATTATTTAATAAATCTAAAATACTCTTAAGAATATATTATAAATGTACTAATATATTGATATATATATATTTATTTTATCTGCTAGCTCTTCCATCTTTTTCTATTAAATCTTCTCAATGAGTTCATTAATTTTTAAAGTAATTTCTCCATCTTCTGTTGCAATATGTGAGTTATTATTACCAAGTTATAAAAATATTTTAAAGATAAGTTGTTATTTTATAAATCTAAATTAATCTTAAAAATATTTAAAAAGAAGACTGCTTTTATCTCAAACATTATTAGATTGATGTCTATTTATTGGGAAAAAATTATTATAATATGTGAAATCTAATTAACTATAATTAATAGTATATGAGCTCATCTATTGCTGATGCTTCCCTTCAATATCAATTCCCAATATCCTATCAAATTCCGTATCAGTGAAACTAGAACTATTCAATCTCTATTTTATTATTTTAGCGACTTCTGCCTTATTTTTAGTCTGATTTGTTTCATTATTTGGGTACAATTAATTACTTTTAGTTTTAGATTTATTTCTTAATGGTGAGGAACCATTTTGCTCATAAATTGTATTATTCTAGGAAATTTAAGATTTATGTATGCTGCTACCTCTGTCTAGAGGGTAGTTTTTTTAAAGTTTATAGGAGACTTTGTATAAAAATTGGTATTTTCTCTTTATATGTTTTCAGCATTAAGTTATTAAGCGCTTTTAAATCTTTCATCTCCTGTTTGATTTGTTTACATGTCAAGTGGCTAATATAATTGCTCTTATAGCATTATTTCTCTGAAATTGAGAGTATCAAATGAGTTTTTGTCGTTAAACTTTAAACATTTTTTATATATTTTTTTCATTTAATAAGCATAAAAATTTAGACTGATGGTAGGTGCCGCTTTCAAACCTCAACGATTACCCAAAGTTAGAAGAGCCTTCTCTAGTGTTAATTACAGGTTATAATTCAATTAAATTAGTTTGGTTCTAGCTGCTCCCAGAAAAACACTATGAGTTCTCACTAATTATTGAATCTTAATTTGGTTTATGATTTTATATTATTTTACTGCCTTACTTTACACTATTTGTACTGAGAGAATCATATTAATTTTGGAGTTTTTGAAGGATTGATAATCTGTCGTTTTAACTCATTTTTTAGATGTATTTTTCTAAGTTTAATTAAGTCATTGTATCTGTTTAAGAGTTAATGTCTATACACTTATTATTATTTACTTGCATAGTTTCACTATTCTAAGAATTAAATAAAAAAATAGCTATAGTTTTTTTTTCATTTAAAATTGATTGAAATAAAATAGTCGCGTTTAATAATAACTGTATTAATTATTTTTAAATTAAACACATTCATGGTTATGTTTCGTATAAGATATCTATATGAAATTTATAAAAACAAAAATAAAAAATATTTGTGTCATATATATATTCAACAAGAGAATCAAAATAATTTCAATATATTATACATTGAATTTATAATATTGTGGCGTCTATCTTATCAAACTTTTGTTTCTTATAAATCACTCTTGCAAAAGATGTAAGAGATATGATATTAATTTCACAATTTACTTATGTTATAGTAATTTTTAAAATATAAATTAATAGAGAATGTTAATTATAAAAAATATAATATTTGAACTATATTCCACTTCTCTTAATTGTTACTTCTTCGCTGTAGAGCACCCATCTCTTATAGAGTACCCCAGTTTTAATTTTATTTTCCAATACCAATATTATTATCATTTTGATCGTTAGAAAAGATATTGCTGTTTTTTATCATTATGAATTTTCAAAATTAAAAATAATTATAATTATTATTATTGTTGTTATGAATATTGTTAATCTATGTTATTATTTTTTATTAATAATAATTACACAAAAATGAATAAATTAACGTCTAGTAATTAAAAACTAAACATAAACGCACTATGTCAACAAATTGAGAGTTAAAACTCTAACATAAGCCAATTGGCGAGGTAGAAAGAATTTGAAGTGGTTACATAACAGCTAATTCAAATTTATCTGTAAAAATAAGAGGAAATTATAAATAGTAAGTTCGAAAATAGATATAAATTAGAAATATTTGTCATATAATAAACATGTAGATGCAAGAACATAATAAAAGGGGTAAAATGTAAACATATATGATCAGTTGAAGCTTTTCAAGGAGTAGATGAAAATCATCTTTAATTTATAAGTAAGATTAAGTTACATTTGATTTAACATCTTAGTTGAGGACATATGGGACAACTTTTTCCTATTTTTTAAAATTGCAAATAAATTTTAAACTTCTCTGACCATCACAAAGACTATCATATCCAAAATAAATCTAAGAACTCTTAAAACTTAAGTTAACAAGCAAGTTCTTAAAGTTAAAATTAAGTAATTTCAAGCAGTTAGACTTCTTTATAATCTAAAAACGACTTCAGTCCCTCTAGATTATTTTAAAACCTAAGCTCTAGAGTGTAGACACCGTCTTTATAATAATGCAGTTAAGATTCAGCTCTAAGAAACATCACAAACTCTTAAAATTTCTGCAATAACATCTTATAAAAGTTCCAGAACCAGCAGAGAACATCTCATAGAAACGATAATCTCACTTAAAATTATTTTTCATAGTAAAAACCTTAAAATTCAGCTTATGAGATATAAAAATGTAGCAGTCCATTTGTGCATCAAGCATAAAAGCATTAAGAACTATCTAAGGAAAATCAGCCATAGTTAGATTAACAAAATTCCCGAGAGTAGCATCTTAAACAAAGAAAAAATTCTCACGATAAATGTAAACAAAAGACACCCTAGAAGCTTCACACTCCCCTAAAATCCTCAATTAATATGCTTGAAAACATTCATAAAAAGCAGTTGTCAATCTTAAATGAATAAATATATTGATAATTTGGTTAAAACTATACAAAAGGGTTCACAATATCAAAGTGTTATAAGTGAATAGGAATAGAAATTCAAGCAACTAAAAGAAAAATTGGAGTAATAATAGATCAGTTAGAGAAGCAGAGATTAGCTTTTGTAGATTAGCAAAAGCTCATTTGACATGAGGAAATGTGATTAGATTGGAGTATAGTAAACAGGTTGGAATTAAAATTAATTAATGTAATAGAATTAATTAATGTAAAATAGCTCAGTGATTATTTAAGACTCTTAAAATAATGAGACAGTTGACTCGATATAGTTGAAGTATGGATTTAAAAGAAAATAATCCTTCTCTAAATTTTTTATTTAAAATATTATTGCAAAAATGAGATTTATTCAAATTATAATTATAACAGAAAAATGTTATTTCTAAACTTTCTGCAAGAGATAAAACTAATTTCTTCAATAACTTAGTCTACAGTGATATAAGCGCAAATAAATCTAAAAACCTGAACTAAAATCATTCAGTAATTGGGAAAGAAAAGAGATTCGATTTAGATTATCAATCATAAAGTTAAATTTAAAAATAAAAAGTGGATAGAAATTCCAAGAGCCCAAATATTAAAAGAGGATTTAATTAATATGTACCTGGACCAGCTGATTATAGTCCACAATATCATAATGCTTATAGATCAAAGAATTGACAGTTTAATAATTTAAATCATTTAATTTTTAACTATCTTATTTTTCAGATGATATACAAAATAACATAGACTTTTATATTGGGAATATTTTTATATGTTTTTTGCTTATTAAAAATATAAATCTTTTATTTTATTTAGTAGTTATATATACAAATATCATGAACGTTAATCAAAATTATAATCAAATTTATTAATTTAAATTGTACGAATGATAAGCGATTTTTCTTGTGGAAGTTGCAACAGAATTTTTAACTATGACAACAGAAAACCTATCTTGCTTCCTTGTGATGATACAGTTTGTCTTGAATCATTAGTAAAAATTTATATTATTTTATGAGTAAAATATTTTTATTATTGCATATTAAATTTATACAAAGAATGTGTGCAAGAAAGAATCTTGGGAAGAAATTAAAGTAAAGACTCACAGTCTTTAACATGTTGCATAGATAACTCTCACTAGTTTCCAACTCTAGATGTCACTAAGATTGATAGTTAAATTTTTGGAAGAATTTACTGATAAAAATGTTCTGAGCATAGTTTTGTGATTAACATTAAGACATTACTTTGCAAAGTATTGATATATTTTTGACAGAATAACTTATTTTTACTATATGATTAAAAATATCATTGCTAACAATATCTATGAATAGTTATTTAACAAATGATTATATGAATTGAGTTTCATAAAAAGGATTCATTAAATACTAAATAATATTGGTGTCCAAAATGTTAAGTAAAAGTTTGTGACAAATGCTCCTATACAACTCATGAGTACCACTATGGAATTTAGTAAATACCATAATAATAAAGTTGTTATGAAAACTTTGTCAACAAAAATGATTCCCAAAATTGGCTGTTTTGTTGATTTGGATTTAGTCGAAGAAACTTAAGATCTTGAGTTTGAAGAATCATGATATAGTAAAAAACTATTTTTCTTAAAATTTTTCACCGCCCTATGTCATTAATTTTCATTAATATTCTTACAGTTTCAGAGTATCAAGAATGTGCAGAGTTTTTTCCACTAGGTTACAAATGTTTTCAATAAATAAATTAAAACTCACTCCACCTCGCAAAACAACAATTGTAACAAACTTCAATAAACTTCTTCTTGATACGATCCCTACAGATACCACCTCAGATGAACTTAAATTGGAATTTAATGTAATCTCAAATTGTAGTATTGTACAAATTCAAAGTTGATAAGAAGGAACAAGTTCTTCAAGTTCTTCGTCAAACTCTGATCATGAAGATACATCATTGTAAAATACTGAGGAATATCTAGAAGAGCTATTGTAATAAGAATTGTTGTAACAAGATAACTCAAATTTACTTTTGTAGGCTCAAACAGCGCTTTTGGTGCATCGCTAAATCTATGAGGGTTCAGATAAATTGAAAAGTCATATCACTTAACTGCAATTAATGGGAGAAATTAATTCTGAATTAAAAATTATATAAAAAGTGAGAGATATTGCTTAAAAAATTAATTCACTTGGATTTGAAAATAGTTCTAATAAATCTCAGTAATTAGTTAGAGGCTTTTAGATAAAAAATGTTTTCTTAAGGAAGTTGAATCTTTTTTTTAAAATCTAAGATTTATTGAATTCCAAATTATAATAACATTGATTCCTTTAATCATACATTTTTCCCTTATATTACCAAAAATCTGGAAAAATAGCTTGAGTTTGTTAAACTTTAAGAATAATTCACAACAGAATTGATAGGGTTTTACAAATAATATGATGAGAAAGAGTAAAATTTAAATGATTTGACAAAAATTTTGATATAAAAAATACAGGCAGTTTAGGGACAATCTAATGATGTTTAAGTTCCCCTTGATGATCAAGAAACTGTTGTTTAGCCTGAAATCTCTTGCATCAGAACAAAATAATTTTTATTCAGATTGAATGTTTTACTTTATTATTAAAATTGAGAAATTATTTTAACATCTAAATTTATTAAATCTTAATTATTTATAATAAACAATTCCTGCCATTCTGGAACAAATTAAATGATATTGTATATAAATATATATCTATTCTATTGGAACCTAGAATTTAGGAGTTTTAGAGAATTGTGGATATTGAGGCTCACAAACAGGAAGGGTCTTTGTTCGCCAGTCATCTACAGAACTATCAAAATGCCTAGTTTAGACTCCTTTATTAGGGTACTAGAGATGGATTCACAGCTGACTAGCTTGAGGCGAGATTTAAATACAACTTATTAATTAATCAAAGTCTAATTTATAGGTTTATTATTCATTTTAATTTGAATGAATATGTGAAAATAATGCATTGAAAATAATTAATATTTTAGTTAAGATTAAAGCATCAAACTTCAGATCATACTATCACTTTCATCTAAAGCAATCATTTTAGTTTAATAATTAAATTTCAAATATAATCATGGGTAGGTGTTTGGGGGCTTCTCTAGAGTCAAGAGAATATTTCCTGATTTAGAAGCTAATAAACTTGCAATTATTTGATTTTTTTATAATGAGATAATCTCTCTTATTTCGATTATATAAATAACTAAATTTAAATAATTTAAGTTATAAAAATGAATTGGTTTATCTTTGATACAGAAGCATTCATTTTCCAACTTAACAAAAGAAAAGTTCTTAAACTCAATCAAAATAATGGTAATCGACGTTTCGCAGTGACTCACAAGAGAGATCATTAAAAAATAAGAGTTTGTAGTATAAATTATTATATAAAAAAAAATTATTATCATTTGTTCTGTGTTGGGAGTTGGGAAATCTAAATCAAATCAGGCTTATTATTTTAATCATAATTTTGTATTAATTTATTTAATGCCTAAAATAAATGGGAAAAAATTAAAAATATATCTTAAAATCCTCTATTTGATGTTTAAGAAACAATAATTTGTTAAATTAAAGTTAAAAACTAGTATTAATAAATTTTTTATAATTTAAAAGTTCAAGTATTAATTCATACTAAATTGAATTTAAATCCAAATGTATTAAAATTATTAAGAAGTGAAACCAAAAAATTAACCTATTTGTTTTATAATAGTTATTTCATATATTTTTTGTTTTAAGTATTTTTAAAAAATTAAATAATTTAATATTTAATTATATATATCTAGCTGCAACTTAGACTCCAGAAGTTGCAATGCTTCGTTAGAATTTTGTTACAAGTATCCTGAAGAACTCTAAATTGATAATATTAAAATAAATCCAGGCTCTGATTGCAAGGATGAGCAATTATTCAAATGATAATATTATATATTTTTTTTTATAATAGTCGAAAAACCAAAGAATTTTAAATCAAAGCATAGTATATTTATTATAAATTTATTCAACTTGAACCATGTAGATGAAGATTTGAATCACATTAGAGAAAGAAAAAGTTATCTGGCTGGAGCCGAAAACTTTCTTGTCGAAGAAATTGAAATTTATGAGATTATTTATGCACAGCAAGAGAACTGAGATTTTATCATTATAAATATTATTAATTGTTGTACAGAAATTAATTGCTGCGATTTTAAGCTCATTTCTATATGAATTTAATCAGATTATTTTTTACTATTAAACACAAAAATTTCACGAAATATCTGAGATTAAAATATGAATATTTCTAAAATTGATTACGAAGCTTTATTATAATAATATTTATATTCTTTCAAGTACAATTTTATGAAGCTATTTCAAGATTTTAATTTTATAAATAATTTGAATTAATCATTATCTTTACTTATTTATAATTAAAAAAATCAATAAATTATAAGGAAATAAATTAATTTATATTGATTGATGATTCTTAATCTATTCATTATATTAATACTTTTAATCTAATATAATATTTTCAATATTGCATGAAAAAATAAAAAATTTTAGGAAATATTACATTAGTTTACAATAATCTATAATTTTTTTTATATAATTAGCAATATTTATTTTTTCAATTAACTTCAACGAATTAACAAAGAAACAAATTTAAAATTAGAATTTATATAATTATAATTTTTTCTAAAAATCAAACTTGACAATAAAGTTTCAAAGTAATTATTAATTATCTCTTATCCTTATTTTTAATAAGTATATAATAAAACTAATGTCAAAATTAAACATTGTGATATCAATCATTTTAAATAAATATTATAATCAAATTTATTAATTTAAATTGTGCGAATGATTAAAGAGTATTCATGTGATTGTTGCAACAGAATTTTTAACTGTGACAACAGAAAACCTATCTTGCTACCTTGTGATGATACAGTTTGCCTTGAATTATTAATACATAATTGTAAATTATAAAAAAAAATTATTTATTAATTACTCTCTCATTTTAATATTTATAAAATATTTTAATATTGAAATTATGAATGTGTGCTGTAAAAGATCTTGAAAAACTATTTTATGACTACTTAGACTCTAACTTGCTGCAAAAATACTTCACATCAGTTTACCACTCTAGATCTTGAGAAGATAGACAAAGTTATGTACAAGAAACTTACTGATTTGAAAATTCTGACCATAGTCTGTGATGAACATCAGGATTTCTTTGCGAAGTATTGATTTAATTTATTTGAAAATTTTATAAATTTATAATTAAACAAATAAAGCTTTATCATATTTAAGAAGCCTTAAAAAATTCCATATTACTTTAGCATTTACCTAAAAATACTATATTAAGTATTCAATTATTATGAATATAACTTCATAAAATATTGGTGCAGCACTTGTGAGAGAAATGTTTGTATTAAATGTGCTACTTCTATTCACATAAAGCATGAAGGACTTAAGTAAATCCCGAATCAGTTAAACTTCTACTCTGACTATATTAAAGATATAATACCGAGAGTTGATTCACTACTTGAGATGCTTCAGTGTAAGAGATCTAAGATTGTGAGTTTGTAGAACCATGATATTCCATTTTAAAATAATTGCAATTAAAAAACTTATTCATCTATATTCTTAAAGATTCAGAGTATCAAGAGTGCTCAGACTTCCTTCATTAAATTGCATTTTTAGAATTATCTTAACCTCAAACTCTCAAAACCCCAAAAACATGTGACTTTTCTCAACAAACTCCCGAAGAATATAGTACACCTTCTTGGAGAAATTAGAGGCTTGAGTTTAAAGTAGTTTAAATCGATATTATCACATCTAAATTTACTTAAGAAACTATTTCTTCAACAGCTCCTCTCTAACTGCAAATAGATTAAGAAGAAACCAAGGAGTCTCAACTTATTTAGCAACAAATCGATACCAAAATACTCTCAATGGCTAAAAAGTAGTTATCTGTATATCTCAAAAAGCAAAAGTTTGCCGATAGATTATAAACCTCACTTCATTAGAGTTTATAGTTATATCTTCAGTTTATTCATGCTTAAGAAAAAACGACCTAAGAATTAATTGAAGTAAATCTTGATTTGAATCATTAAGATAATGATATCAATGAACAGACTTTGGATTTGATATAAATGATAGAATAGGTGTAGGGTACTTCTAGTGGAACTATAACAGATATCTAAAATGTACCTGAGTTATTACCAGAAGCTTAAAATGAGATATCATTTTCCAGAACAGTTAGAATTATAATTACTTTCAATTTTATAAGTATCCTTTTAATCTATTTTATCTATAAACTATTATATGTTTATATAATAAATTTATAATCAGTTCTCTAGATTCAATAGCCTTTTGAATAAATTCATTTTTATATTTGAATTAAATTAATGTTCAAAGCCTAGATATACAGAGTTTTAAAGAATTGTGGATATTGAGGTCCAGAAACAGGAAGGCTCCTTATTCGGCAGTCATCTACAGAACTATCAAAACGCCTAGTTTAGACTTATTTACTAGGGCTCCAGAGATGGATTCACAACTGAATAACTTTAGGATAGATTTAAAACTTTAAAATTAATTGAAATTTAAATAAACATTAGTATAACTATTACTTCCATATTTATTAGATAATAAAACTCAAGATAGATACTAAGAAATGATATTATAAATTGAATATTTTGGGTTATTATTAAAGCTTCAAACTTCAAATCATTCTATGACTTTTCTACTTAGCAATTACTAATTTATTTCTAAAAATTATTCTTTATAATCATGGCTAAGTATTTGGAGGGTATTCCACTGTGAAGAGGACTTTCCCTGACTATGAGGTTAATAAACAAAAATAAATAATTTAATGTTTAGTTCTTGTTTTCTATATTTTGTATTATTAATTTATTTACAAAGAGATTTCTGGGAGGGGATACCTCAATTATTTCACGCTAATTTCACTCAAATTTAGACTGGAGTCCTCTAAAAATATATCATATCAATTAAGAAAAAAGTTATAAGTAATTAGAATAAGTTATTCTTTAGAGATAGTATAAAAAATGGATATTTGTCAAAATCTGTTTCAAAAAATGAAGTCAAAAAGAAAAAGTTTTAATTTGAAATTATTATGGATAAACAATTGTGCAAAGAGATAAGTTAAAAGCTTATTTTTAAGATATGAATTAAATTTAAACTGATTTTTTTTGAATATAACCTTGTTTGATAATGATAGCATAAAAAATATATAAATTTTCAGCTTCATTATTGCTAATATATATTTTTAACAAAAAATCAATTTTTTTGTCATTTCAACTAAAGATAATTGTCTATGCTAAATTTCATTAGTTTTTTGTTTCAATTGAATGAATATGCGTCTTGAAAGATTTTAGAGGACTGTAAATTGGGTATAGATGCAAAAAGATTTTCTCCCTCAAAAATTTCGTCAATTATTATTAGAAAAATCATTAAGTTTATATTAGATCAAGAAGCCTTTATCTTTCAACTAAACAATAGAAAAGTACTCAAAGTTAACCTCGAAAATGTTCATAAAATTCTTGCTGTCACACACTAGAGAGATCATTATAAAATTTAAATAGTTTTAATTGTAAAAATTTGCTAAGAAATATTGTTTATATTATTTGTTAATCTTTTGTGTTGCTTTGGGAGTTGGATGATTTCAATTGAATCTGGCTGCATTTTTAATAAACAAAACTACTTAATATCAATATTTTTTTATTTTTATTTTTCCTAAACTTATTTTAATTGCATTTAAATTATAATAATTTAAACTTTAAATCTTCATACAAATTGTTCGTACTATGTTTTCTAGAAAAGGAAAAATAAATTAAGATATTTTACAATGAATTTCAAGCTCATTAATTCAAATTTAGAATTACAATTATTTATTTTACCATTTTGTATTTAGTTAGAGTGTAATATATATTTAGTTCTGATTTTATTTAAACTTTCCTAAAAATAATAATAAAAATTTTTATTAAAAAACTAACTAAAGTAAGATATAATAGAATTCCCCTAATAAAATTTAATAATTAAACCAGTAATTATGAATTAAATATTGAGTTTTGCATTTTATTTTTAGAATTGAAGTTTATTTTCATATTAAATTTTTTTTACATTAATTTATTAGTTTATTAAATTTATCTTAGAATATTATTTATATGATTAAAAAACTTCTTAAAATATCATTAATTTTTATATATTTTTTTTATGCATTTGAAACAAATTTTCAAATGAAGGATTTTTAATTTGAAAAAAATTTAATTATAATTGCATGAAAAAATGCAATATTATTTCGATTTAAAGTTTGCTTAGCATCGAAAAATATTATTAAAAGATTAAGATAACTAAATACTTAATATGTAAAAATTTAAATAAAATAATTATTCCCGCCTAAGAATTGAAATAGTTAAGTAAAAAACATGTAAATTAAAAACATCACAATCAGATAAATTGTTAAATAATGAATTGCAATAATTAAACTAATTTTTTGATACTATTATCTAATTGCTTAAAAATATCAATTTTTTAAAATAACAGGTCCAAATTTTCAAAGGTTTAATTATAAAAATATAAATTTCTAGGCTGCAATTTAGATTCAAGAAAATGCTGTGCTCGTTTGGACTAATGCTATCAATTTCCTGAAGAACTTAAACCATAAGTTGTTAGAATCAATCCAGGCTCTGACTGCAAGGATGAGTAGCTATTCATTATATTAATTAGAGCAAATACAATGTTAATAATGAATTAATAAATAAACAAAAAATTCCTAAATAATTAAATAATGTTTAATCTAATGCATTTTAATTATTAATTAGCTATTCAACCTTGATCACGTTGGTGAAAATTAGGAGACCATCAGAAATAGACGTAGTTATCTAGCCGGAGCAGAAAACTTCATTGTTGATGAAATTGAGATTTATGAGATTATATATGAACTACAATAAATCTGATTTCTATATTTATGACTATTTCTATTAAGTGAATGTGAAAGTCTACTAAATTAATATATCGATTTAAGTATATTTCATTATTTAGCTATTTCAAGTTATAATTTGAATATATATAATCTATGAATCAAGCTAAGTTAATTTTCAAGAATTTTTATTAATTATCACATTATTTAGCATCATATTTAGATATAAAATGCAATTATTCATTAAATGATAAAAATCTTAGAAGAAAGTTTCATAAATAAAGATAAATATTTTTACTTAATTATAACTAAAATTCCATAATATTTAAATAGAACGAGAGAGCTTTTGATATAATTAAAGTCTTTTATCTTTTTTAAACTGATTAATGTATAAATATTAACTATCAAAATATTACAACAAATATATTCTCCCTAATTGTATCATTTTAAATTTATTTAATATTCTTTAATCAAATTTAAAATTTATCTGAAAATTTTATAACAATTTTTTTATTTAATGACTTAATATTTAAAGAATAATATATTTTAAATGAGGCGATCTATAATATAAATAAACATTTTAAGGGCAATTAATCGAAATATATAGAGTTTTGCTAAAAAATCTTAACACCTTGATTATGATTAATTGATATATAATTTATTCTCTAAATTGCTATAGGAATTTTAATAAGAAAATTTCATAATAATCATAATTATTTAAGCAATAACACATTTTAATAATGATTGATATTAAAGAAATTTGTTAGCAATCTCTTATAATTTATATCATTGATCCATTTCTTTTATATTTCATTAGTGAATACTGTAATTTTGGAAATATAAACAAAATTCATGAGACATAAATTGTAAATATAAATTAATCAATGTTTAAAAAGTTATTCGGATCGAATTAGTCCTCCAGTACGACTATAGCTTCAACTAAATCTAATGCATCAGCCTAATCATTAATAGTATAACTATTATTTTCATAATAAATGCATATAATTTTAAAATTACATTTAAATTATTTGTGCTATTATTTTATAATTATTATCAATTTTAGCTATATTTTAAATAAAATAAACCCCGTTTAATCATTGAATAAATTAGACCCTATGGAGTCAATGCGAAAATTGAATGAGTAAATGGAGAACATAAATTTAAGAATAAAAAAAGTGGAAAATGATATGACAAATTACATGAAAGAGGCACTTCTGAAAAAGAAATAAAATGATACTAGAGGTAAGCTATTAGTATAGTCGCTACTCTCTATTGTATTTTCTGATAAATTTTAGTTAGTTTTAAGCAAAACTAATTTTAAAATCAAAATTATGAAGGTGTAAATAATTACACTGTGGGAATAAATTCTTATTTTTATACCATTTTCAGATAAATAATTACAATTTTTTGATTCATTAATCTATAAATACTTAACTGAATTGGTCATAATTTTGGAATTATAGGTGCAATGTTCGCTTTTAAGAGAAAGAAACTGCTCGAAAAGGAAGTTTCAAAACTTGATGGCCAACTTATCATGCTTGAATAATCGCGTCTTATGATTGAAAGTAAGTTTTAGATCATTTTTCTCTAGTTTTTGCAAGTATTTTGACACATAAAATATTGCTCCATCTATTATCTATATTAATCTTTAAATTTAATGATATAAATAATAAATAACTTGTATTGTAGCATCAATTACTGATACACACGTTTTTGAAACTCTAAGTCATGGGTAGAAAGCTCTTGAGCACATCAATAAAAAAGTGGACATTGACAACTTAGAAGACATTAGAGAGAAAATGGAGGAACATACATAGAATATGGAAGAAATTCAGGATTTCTTCTAGAAAGCTAGGAATGTAGAGGATGAAGACGATCTACTGGAGGAACTCAACCAATTAGAAGCTTATTAATTATCTTCTTTATAAACTCTTAAATTTGAATAAATAACTGTCGATATTCAACATTAAATTTCTTATGAGTCCTGAATAATTATGAATTTTTCAACAAAATTTAAGAGTTTTAATTTGAACTTATATAAAATATAAATAAAAGCTGCACAAATAGAAGAAGAAATGGATAGGATGAAAGTAGGAGCTGGGAAATTAGAAGGAATTGCTCAAGGTGGATAGATTAAAGCAAGCAACCAACAAATCGCAAATGAATCAGATTTAGATAGAGAATTAAGGGAACTTGAATAATTAATGTCATGATGAATTTAATATTTATTTTATTGTATTAGTAGACTTATTTTTAATAGAAATTAAGGTTTTTATATAAAAACATGCCATTAATCTCCAACTAATTCACTTATTTTTCTTGTAATCCCTAACATCTTAAACTCTAGACTCCGCATACTCCCTCAAAGTCCAGCTCTACCCCAAAGCAACGGTATGTATAAGATATTCCTCAATATTTAGTACAGTAATCTCAGTCTCATTACTGGGATCACTACCATAGTACTATTGTTAATTTTCCAAACTACCACTGCTACTCTCATTTTTATAAGACAAAATTTTCATAAATAAAGTCACTACCAATGCAAGCATGCTCATTATAAAAGCAATTTGCATGAGAAATGGTCCACTGCCCCTATTTATGAATTTAAATTCGTGTTTATCTTCCAATAGTAAAATGTAGAAATTTAGAACAAGGACAAACAAAGGCACTATCAAGTGAATTACAATCAATAAATTTCCATCGTATTTGCCTTGTAACAAAAGCACAAATAGAACTATAGTCACTCCAATTACTATGATACAGTTCAAAATAAGACACAGTAAGTTTAACATGTAGTAGATTGCTGTACGTTTTGACTCAGGGACCTAAGCATATATTTTTGTAGTGATTTGTTTTTAATATCCAGTTGGATTTGCTTAATTTTGTGAGGTTTAGGAGTTAACAGAGTTACCTTGTGCTTTTCCCCCTGCAAATTTCTAATCAACAAGCATATCGAGGAAACGCTTAACTTGTGGGTCGTCTAATTCTGCATTGGAAAAGCGGTCTTACCCCAAAACCCCTTCTTAAAAAGCATCTTCTTCATTAGATAAATCTTCATTGCTGTCATCATCGTCTTAAAGTGTCCGCATATTGTTACGAATGTCTTATTAAACATTTTTACGAGCAGCAGAGTTTCTTTAATTTACACTTTGTCGCTTAAATATATTTATGACTTAGAAATTTCTTTATAGATATCATAGTTTTTATTTTAGAAATATATAATAAGGCTTTTTCTTTTGATCTTCGTCTTCACTGCTATCGACATCTTCTTAATAAGTTCTATCATAGCCGGTTTATTTATTCTTTCTCAAATTATACAAAACTGATTGTTTTTACTGAATTGTACTCATTTTTAAACTATAATTATTTCAAAATTTAAATACTATTTAGAATTTCTTTATCGCATTTTTTATTTAAAAATAATGATAAAATAACATTAATTTTTGCAATATTTAATGAGATCGTTTCAAGATTGAAATATGGGTAATTATTATGCCAGAAATGAGCATTTTAAAATATATGACTTTTGTCTGTAAATTAAAGTGACAGAAACATATGAATGGAATTACAGCGAAATCCGTCAATAAAATTGGAATCATTAATGAAGTGGGTTAAATTTGTATTTTATATATATATATATATACGTATTTAATAGGTAATTATATTTGTTTACTATTGAGCCAAGTAAAAAACAATTTAAGCAACTGAATAAAATCAATACACGTTCTTAATTTATGGATTAGCCTTTTGATAAATTAAAGAATTTTAATTTAAAAAATCCAAACTAGTTACTATTGAATCTCTGAATAATTTATTGAAAGATTTTAAGGAAATTATTTTTTAAGAAATCAGTATAATTCACTTTATTCTAGTTCTAATTCAATCAAATTCCAACAATATAATTCAGTATTAGTATAAAAGATGCTTGAAAAAACACTCATATTTAACTAGAAGCATAGACATTAAAGAATGGCATATTTGTCTAGACAGTTATATTATATTACACTTATATGATCCATTTATAAAGAATAATTGAAAGGCATTACATTAGTTTTATTATATAAAAAATACAGAAGCTGGATATCTGCCTTGTAGTGGCATCATGCAAGTATTTCAAGTATAATTTGATTGAAAATAATACTTTTATTGTTTTATTTTTCTACCATTTGGAGGTTCTTCTAAATTGCTTTATTTTTAGCGTCGTAGTTGTATGTTAAATCTATTAGTGCTAATTGGGGGATCCTCCATAAAATTATTTAATTTTTTATTTATTTAATAATATCATAAAGAATTTATATTTTCTTTTTTAAAATATAAAGGATTTGATTTAAGTTTATCATGAATGCTGTATTATGAAGCGATCTTATATTTTTGAAGTTGTGTCTATTGCCGTTGAATTTTGAAAGTATTATAATATTTAAAACATTTATAATACTTAGAAATAAAAAGATGATAAATTATCATATAATATACATAATTTTGAAATATTATTTGACTTCAGCTATATTAAAATATTAATTACAATTTAATTGATTATTTTTATTTTTATGATTAATAATTCTTTATAATTGGAAATGTACAAAAATGTCTAAAGTTTAAATGTAATTCTATTTATAATATTAATAATTTTATAGAAGTAATTATCATTATTAATAAATCAAATATAAATATACAACTTTTCATTTAAAAATATTGTATTATAAAATTATTTATATTATTCTAAGTTGGTTTGTAATTACAACGATAATATTTTCTCATTTCTTTTGTCCAGTTTTGTCTGAAAATTCTGAATTATCAAACCAGAATTCTTATATCTATAATTATGTAAATTTATTCTTAAAAATTAATTTTGATTTTTGTATATCGAGAATAATTTGAAAATTATAAAGGTATTATATGGAGAAAAAAAAATATAATCTATTTCTTAATAATTAAATTTTAATTGTAATTAAAAAGGAATTTAATTAAAAAAATAGATAAAAATAAAATATGAGTTACAGATAACAAGGATCTTCTCCATCAAGATGTAAGAAATTAAATATTACTCTCTTTCATATTACCTCTTATTTTATATATTTTGTGCAATTAAAAATAGAGTTTAACATTAAATCCTCATACTTTCTTTTGCTTAAATTTTAATTTATTAATAACTGATACCATAATAGATTACATAAAATTAATATAAATTAATTTTAATTTGAATTAGTTTACTTTAAATATTAATTTCAATTTTTATAATAATTTATGCTGATTATCAAACTGCATCACATGGTTTTGGAAAGGAATTCGAGAGAGCTTTTAAGAAACTATTTGACCCATGTAAGAAAGTAGTTAAAAAAACATTATTGCATCAAATTTTAACCACTTTTAAATTACCTAATTAACAAGTTGAGAACTCTCTTATAATTCTTCATTATATCATCATATTTATTTGTTATTATAGAAACTAGAAAATTAACTGATGAAGCATTAAGCGTCTGCATTTTCATTGGTATAAATCCTAATGATCTATATGAAAAGTAAGTATGCAATAATTACTCATTGATTATATAAAATTAGTTACTATGTAATCAAGAATAAAATAGTGAAATGTTTCAAATAATAAAAAACAATTTAATAGGTCACTGGAGACGTTTAAAGAAAGTGCTGAAAATGAGGAGATAGCTTAAATGAGATATTCACATTTTAAGTGAAATAAGATATAGTTACTATTAATAATATTTCAATTTGAAAAATAAAGATTGTTAAAATAAAATATAATTACTATAAGATAAATCTCTTATTTATTACTGAAATAAAATAAATTATTGTTACTTTAATTGTTTTAATTTATAATTTTGAGTTATAGCAAAAATATTAAAAAATGAAAGACTAAATTCTAATTTTTCAAATATATTGAAATTTATTACAAGAATTCTTTAATTTTCATCTTAATTTAGAGATGCTATTTTTTAAAGACTATTTAACTTTATCTAAATTTACCTTTATTTTTACATTAAATTATTTATTTATTTTCCCAAAGAATTTTTCATTTTTTTAATATTGATGTTTGTATTATGAATGTAATTAGGATTTAGATTAGCACTTAAAAACTAAACAATTCTATCATTAATAAGGCTTTTTATTTTAGAAACTTGGATCTCGAGGGGTGGGGTTACTCGAACCGCTATTTCCACTTTCATGATTATTGTAGGAATATATTCGATTTGAGAAAATGAATTAAAATTAAAATTAATTAATTATTAATTACCTTCAGTTATGTTTTTGAAAAATGTCTGCAAACCTTAACAATATTATACTCTCTGGATAGGCCATTAAAAATGAGACGGTGGTTGTTATTGCTATAATGAATTTATCTCATCGCTCAAGCGAGAAAAACCCATTATACTATTTTTGGGAGTTAGCTCAAAATCAAAATATCTCGCTTCCTGGGATGATTCAGGAATATTGCCAATAATAAAGTCCAGCTGAAATTTCGGGATCTACCGTCGAATCCATTTATTTTTGAATTTTGAGTCACTTTGGTTTTGATAACTGCCATGATTTTAATATTTAATTAATTTATTTTAAATTCATTTTCCCAAATTGAATGTATTCCTACAATATTATATTATTCGTATTTTATGTTTGTATTATTTTTACTTGATCCCTTTTCTTCATCTAATGTTATCTGTGACTTATTCAATGTGGATGTACCTACAAAATTATGTTCTAACAAGTTAACTATATTTAGTTTTATACTTTGAATATAAAATTACTCTAAAATTTCCAATAAAATAAAACCTAGTAAGTCCTAATTTAAATGTGTAGTGCTAGTTATAAGTGTAGCATTAATGTGATTTGGATTAAGGTGAGACCCCTTTGAATTTAAAAATGTGTTATCTAAGAAAGTTTCCTGCTGACTCTCCTTAATAATTGTCAAATTGTTGTTAGCAGTTGGATTTTCAGATTGCTTGGACCACTTCATTCTTTGTTTTTTAATGTAATCTTCAATTTCTGAATCGTTGTCCTGGTCTTCTTTTAGTATGGAGTTGTTCCTGTTTTGTAGAAGCTATAATTATGAAAAAAACAGATAAAGATTCTACAATTGGAAAATTTTAATAATATTCCAAAGCCTCTTACTTCTCTCTAATCTTTTTCTCTTCTTTGAAAATCCTGAATCCAACATTGAAGATAAAGAATACTGTAGAAATGAGTTAATATAGGGAAAATTAATTAAATCAAAGTTATCAAAAATTTAAGTCAAGTTTCATATATTTAATTTTACTTTCATTTTAAAATTTAAGAAAACATCTTGAATTTTCATGAAATTTTAGTATTTTTTAATAAATTTTGGAAATATTTTGAATAATTAGTTCATAAGATAATAGCGTTTTAGATGTTTAGAACTATTTGTATGAATTAGATTCATAAAATTTTTATCCTTCTCAACCAGGTAGATTCATAATTTCAGTAAGATCATTATTCATCTCTATTTAGTTTCAATTAAATTTGAATGAATATTATTGCAGATAATTACGTAACTTTTAGCGCACTTATGACTAAAAATTAAATGAATTTTTCAAAAATATGTTAAATGCTTGTAATATTAAGCAGTATCCAAGACAAGCAATAGTCATGAAATCAGTTGTTTATCTAAAACCTACTGCATCATTATTAATATATTTAATAATTAAATTTGATAAGAACTTAAAAAGTCATTAACCTCATTTTGTATATGATTTCAAAGGATTTTATTAAACAATAAAAGCATCAAATCTTATAGTTATTTTTTATCTTCCCTTTTATAGAGTAATATTTTCTAATTAATTTATGCATTTAATTTTATATGATCATAATTATCTAAATTATGCATAGAATTCAGTAATTAACGAGCTTGACAAATTAATAGAATTTCGTATTTTTTTAGAGTAATTAAGTAAACTTAACATTTTCTTTATTTTATTTTGAATCATATAGTGCTCCACCTACGATAGGTGCTAAAATCTAACCAGTAGAGAAGAAAGTTCCATAGAGCCCAGCTGCCATATCATTCAACAACTAATCATAGTACTCGTTATGACCCTCGATAGTGTTCTCTTTGATATAAACAGCTTCAATAGCATCTGGCAGTAAGGGAATAAAAATGAAGCCTTGAGCTATTCCAGATAGAGCGAGACCGCTTAGAACTAGATTATTTGTATCTGGTAATTTAAGCATTTCTGAAGGTCCCTGTAAAACTGTAGAGATTCAAAACCCCAAAACCCCTGAAGTTGTTTGATTGAGTTTTTGATTGATGAAAGTAGACTATTAACGCATGCTTTATTAGGGTTTTAATAGGGTTTATGTATGGGTTTAATATTTAAATATTAGTAATTTAAGTGAGTATATGCGAGATTACGGGTCAGTTTATGACAGTGAGTATATAGATTTATTGTTTAAGTTGCGTTATGGATGTGATGATTATAGTGATCAACTTAGACCTATTCTAAATTACACATCTATTGCATGACTGCTCCATAAATCTCCTGCTACTGTTAGGTCACACTGTCTATTAGCATTGAATTTAAAGAGATAGCATCTAAATTCTAAGCCTAAAAGACCTTAAATTCTAGTAGCATCATATCGATTATCTTATCAATGATAAGACTCTTAAATACTGGGCTCATTTCTCTCTGGCATAGAGGGCTGTGATGTTTCATCGTCAATTTCCTGAGCTACACATCTCTGCATAATCCATAGCTAATATCTATAAAAAGAATGGTATATCTTACAAGACTGTCAACCGCATTAAGGAGTGATTGACTTTAATGTTCCATTTTATAAGGATAATTTAAATTATATATTCGATTAAATGCAGAGGGCTAAAGAGCATAATATAAAGTTCATACATGCTGATGAGGCAGTATTCACGTTTAATACCTTCATATCGAGGTCTTGGCATAAGAGGTACAGCAACATAGAAGTTTATGATCAAAAGATTAAGGTTATAAACTCATGCAATCCTTGGTGGAATCAGTGAAGATAGTGGGCTTGAGACTTATGTTATCCACCCTCGTTCTATTAAGACTGAATAATATATAAAATTTTTGCAATAGCTCAGAGATAAGTATGCTGACTAAGAGATCATCCTGTTTGTTGATAACTTATCAGTTCATAAAACTAAAGATACAAGGAGAGAGTATGAAAGGCTAAACATAACACCTGTATTTAATGTTCCCTATAGCCCTCAGTTCAATGGAATTGAACTAGATTGGGGCCTATTAAAAGGCCATTACAAGAAGCTTCTGCTATATCATTTGATGCACGATCTGAAGATAGATACAGTAGATTTTATTAAAAATGCTGCTAAAAGAGTCAGCGATGATAAAGCAAAAGTGTGTGCAAGAGAAGGAAGATTTTGTGTTTATAAATAAGGTATTAGACTTAAACGAATGAATAAGTTCACATATTAAATTTGCCCGTAAATGGATTTGGCTTCTCTTTCTTTTCTTCCTCTAAAGGCTTACTTGAGCCTATGTTTCTTCTCTTAGTGCCAGCTCCTGCATCTTTGTTAATCTCGTCTGGCTTTTAGAAATCTTTGAAGAGTCTATTACTCAATTCATGCTTTACTTTAGACTTTCTCTCTCTGTTTAATTTGCTGCGCTCTTTCATCAAGTAAATAGCAGTACCAGGTTTTTCTATAAAGTTAGAAGTCTATGCTTACTTGAGATGAATGGATGCTTCTGCAGTTCCTACAGCCATGAGTCACTGATTTTGATTCCCTGCTTCTTTTTCTCTTCAGGAGAGATGCTGTAGCGTTTCTTATGAGCCTCTTAAATTACTTCACTTAAGTACTCTGGTTTAAGAGTTCCAAGAACTTCAAAGAAGAAGTTTCTCTCTGGCAACTTATTTGAGAGTTGTAACTTTGATGGTAGGTACAGAGCAACATCTGGATCACTCAT